>JAJHUR010082335.1:0-17003 GCA_027495735.1 Lutjanus campechanus
CATCCTGTCACCGTCCTCTGGCTCTGATGGCTCAAACATGTCCGGAAATGTCCAAGCTTTTTTAATCATTTGAATGCGGCTCGGTGGTTAATAACACATTTGTCTGTGGTGTGACAACCAACACGTTTAATTGCTTCACACAATCACCGTACGGTAGGAGCAGCAGATCAGAAAATGCTAACAGGAGCGGGTCAAACGGGTCACTTTGGTGGACAAAAGACCTACTTTGTTGTTTATGTCTGAGGACTTGCGGTTATTGTAACCTCTGTCAGATGGCATTGTGGGACATTTGGCGCGTCAGCGTCACTGACCAGCAAAAATTTACAGGGCAATACATTCCATCTCATCCCACTCTGATTACATCAACTGTGCTCTTGGCAGCAGAGCGGGGCACGTTCATCTAAACTCGACCCCATACAGAAGACAATGAGCCTATTCATGCCTTTTTCTGTCACAAATAATTGCTACGATAAGATTTACAATAAGCTTCATTGTGTTTGTCACAATCTGTTTCCTGCCTGTGCAATTTGCTGATATTGTGACAACCTTGATCTGACAGCGAGTACGCTGCGTTTGAGAAATGATGTGTTCTGGGTGGGTTTGATATCTGACTTTTCTAATGGCCAGTACAGGACAATGATTGCTTGAATGTTGATAATGAATCAATTTTATGGTTCTGCAAATGCTAAAATTTTTTAAGTTTAATGTATTTTTTTTTTATTATACATTTACATTCATTTATAAAATTATGTTGACAATGTTATGTTTTATCTATATTTTTAAATAAAACTGTATCATATCTTGACATACCTGTTTCAATCTCGTCTAGTATATTTTTAAAAGTGTAGCCTCTCTAACCCATTTACAGTATTTCATGTATATCCTTCTATTCAGTAAATTATTTTAATGACCACCTGCCACACTGTCTATTTTAAACACGTGTCACTCTGTACATGCACAGCTGGAAGGTTTCATTTAAGCATTTCATAATGAGGGCTTTAAATAGCAGAGCTGATAAAAGCAACAGAATAAAGGACAGGCGTCTTTGGAAAGGTTGCCCCAAGGTGCTCAAGGGTACCCTATACCACACTGGTGGACAGAGGGGGATCCTTAGAGAGATAAAACATGATAAAATACCCTATAGGGTGCCTTTCCAGTGGACAAATATGATAAAGTGGCCTCTAGGATGCCCTTTCAGTGGACAAAGTGTGATAGAGAGCTCTATAGGATGGCCCAGTAACCAAGACAATGGGTCTCATGCAAGAACCACTCGTACTAACAGATTTGTTCTTATGTGGTGCGTACGAGTGATTTAGGAGGATTTGTTGCAATCACCAATTTTCTTGTATTATGAATTTTCTTTCAGATATGAACACAATCAACGAGTGGTCCAGACCTGTTGTAAAGTCATGTGCAGTCAGTCTGCTGGTATCCAAACCAAAGTTTTTCCACTAATGACTGTATATTTCATTAGTTTGAAGATATTTTGAGTTTGAAAAATAAATTGCACTTCATAATTATTCAGTTTTACTACATTTCAAATTATACATAATTGTAAATTTACATATAAAGCCTATTGTCATTAATTCAATTATCTATTATTACCTGCTGTCAGGTGTATTGGCTGTATATCTGCACACGCAGGTTTATGAAGTCTCTGTCCAGGTGAACATCCTCACTTATTCTGCCTTATTCTGACTTCCCCTTAACCCTCTCCTCTCGCTGCAGGTATCGAACACCTGTCTGTGGCTGTGGCCTGTCTTTTTTCTTTCTGTTAAGTCATTTTCATATCAAGACGTGTCCTCTTTATTTCAGTGACAGTCTCCAGTAACATGACATCAATAGCACTCGCTTTTCCTGTTTCTTTGCTTTAGCAGGTCTCTTAATTCCACTGCCGATGCTGTTAAAATGACCGATTTTCCTTTATGCATCTCTGAAAGCAGGATATCAAATTTCAATCTCTTTAAGTTCTTCTTTTTGTCTCTTTGATGCCATTTTCATAAATGAACACTTCCTGACAGGAAGCGCAGCCTTATATGGTATTTTGGGGGTGTTAATTATGCTAATTTACAATTCTCATGCACATGCACTCAAATACACACAGGTGGCTCATTTACACGGTTATCTGAAGTTACGAGCGTTTGTTTAAAATGACATGGCGTGTTCCTACGAGCCCTTCATATAAAACAAAAAAACAAAAAAACAGAGAAACATAAGATAAGAATAAGAAAATGCTCTTGCATGAGGCCCAATGTGATGAAGTGCCCTTTCAGTGGAGAAAGTATGATGCAGTGCTATATGGGCTGCCCTACATGCTAGGGCTTCTAAAGTGTTAAAGACGGACGTTTAGTACTTCAATTCACACAACAAAACAGTTTTTATTAAACCAGAGATTGGACCTTGTTCTCCATAAATGCATCATGGTTTTTGGCATGCTGTGCCCCATCACATGCAGCTGGTGCCTGTTTGATTTTTTTTTTGCCCCTGCCCCTCACACAGTCTGAGTCCGCCACTGCTATTACATTCTCATTCCTGTCTCAAATTTCAAACTCTCTCTTTAAAGCTATACAGTAATAGCTATCATGTCTGTATTAAAATGTCTCAACAACCACAACCAAACTTTTGTTATACACAAATGTTTCCAACAAGGGTTGCTACAACTTCTGTGGAAACAGGATAAGTTGGATGGATCTGAGAGTGAGAAAGGAAGTCAATAAATGTGACTAAACATTGCATGAATAAAACTTAAATACCTAACCTAGTCCAGGAACTTTGTCCAGTTCAGTGTTAATTTTGTTAACTAATCATTTTCATTAACTCCCATGATCCCATGCTACTTCAGTGTCATCAAACAGACTCAATGTACAGTATTTTATTGTTTTAATGTGAGAGAGAACCCAAAAACTCCTCAGTCATCCATTCTAATAGCGTCCTTTCAGGGGCAAAAACGTGGAGGAGATAAAAGAATCACGGACCGAACTACTTCAAAATAACAATATGGGTGAGCCTGAACTGGAAAATATTAACAGTGCTGCAGCGCAGAGGCTCTTGAAAGATGAATGCTGTTTGGCTGTGAAATGTAGGTGTGGTGAGTGAAGATGAGAATGTTTTGTGTCCTCAAGGCGCTTGGTAGGATGGGCAGGAAGGATAAGGTGGAGCTAAGACAAACTAAGAGACACTGACACAGAAAGAAATGAACATCATGAGGTCAAATCTGTGCTAGAACCAAAACCCTCTTTAACCTGATTGTTGTATCACACAGTGTGCGCTGTGCAGTGCATTGTGTGTTGCTCAGAGAAGTATCAGTGACAGCAGAGGAGGGAAGTAACTAAAAACAAATACTTCCATACTGTTGAGCATTTATTTCTTTGACAACTTGTTATTTTCACTCCCATTTTAACACAAATATCTGTACTTTCTACTCCTTAGATTTTCTAAACAGGCTTGTTACTTTAGTTTCAATGCATGTGAGGAGAAGTATTGATTATTTTTATTTTGCATTATTGCACACTGCCTTCCCAAAATCATAACTGATTTTAACCTAAAGATAGAAAAGATGACTCCTCGATGTATCCATCAGTATCCATCAAGCACAACAGATGTAAACGATGAAACGATAATAACAAGAAGAAATACATAACAGGATAAAAATGTTGTGCAAACAATGACAAGATGAAAGCGACGGTAAGACATAACATGAAGAGAACAATGTATAATATGTAACAAATCATTACAAGACAAAAACATGAGATGAAAACAAAGTAAAAAAGAAGTAACAGGACAAAAACAACGTAAAACATGTAACAAGACGAAAACGATGCAAAAAGATGAAATAATACAAAAATAATGTTAAATATGTAACAAGAAGAAAACAACATAATAAGATGAAAATGACATAACTAAACATTACAAGACAAAGACATAAAAGATGACAGAAAATGACATAAAAGATGTGAAAGCGTAAGACAATGTTAACAATAAAACAAGACGAAAACAACAAGAGGAGAGGAGAAAGACATTGGAAGGTGAAATATGTAACAAGACAAAAACATCGTGCAATCGATAAGATGAAAACAACAGAAAAGACATGACAAATAGAGAACAACGTATAATATGTAACAGACAAAAATGACGAGACAAAAGACAAGACAAGACGAAAGTGATGTAACAAAACATCACAAGACAAAGATGTGTAAAAAGATGTAACAAGATGAAAACAACGTAACAAGAGGAGAAAGACGTAACAACAAAAATGAAGTAACAAGGCAAAAATGACATGACAGAAACATAATGAAACAAGAGAGACATAGCAAAACAGTACACGATAAAGACATAAAAGACGTAAAAGGACGAAAAGGGAGACTTGTCCGCGTAGAAAATGTGAGGTTCAGTTAGCTTTGCACAGAAACAAACAGGGCTACACAACAGTATGTGCTTCTACATGAGTAAAGAATGTGTGTGCTTTTGTCACCTCTGAGTGACAGAAAGCTATGCAAAAATACTGCCAGAGTCCTCCTGTGACTCTTTAAAGCACTTAATGCATCGTCTAGAAAATGTGCCGGTACAGTTGACTGGTTCACACAGGTCCCCTCTCACAGTCAACACTGAAACAAAATGTTCTGATATCTTCCATTCAGCCACACTCTAGGACTTTGCGCAACATCCATCCCAGAGATTAACTGCATCCCAAAGTGCTCATCGAGTGGTGTTGGAGTGTCATGTGAAACAAGATACAGCGAACCAGCCCAACCTCTTAAACAAACTCACAGCAACTGTTGAAAGGAAATGGGAGGTGGTGGTGGTATTAAATGGAATTAACAGCCTAAGTGGTGCGCCTGCACTGGGGATGGCCTGTGGAAACTTCCTGCATGTGTTGAAAAAGTTCCTGTGCCCTTGATATGGACCCGGCAATGCTGGACAGCCTCCCGCTTTCTCCTTTTCATAGAACAGTGGCTTCCTTTAGCTTCCCTGAACTTCTGTTCTGGAAGCCTGCTTTGTTGAATGAGTGAGAGTGTAAACTGGTTTTGTGCCAGTGAGCATTTCTGCGAAAAAGTCCGCGTTCTATAACACGTAAGAGAGAGTTGTTGGGCGTCTAGAGTTAGTTAAAAAGTGGGGGGTGCAAGATTAGAGCCAGCAAGGAGAGGCATGGCTGGGATTTTTTCTTCCTGCAGAGTTGACAAAATGTTAAAAAAAATATACATATTACCAGTTTGAGTTAACTAAAGCTTCATGTGCTCTCCAGGGAAAATATTACGCCAAATTTCATTTAAGAAATATGAAATATTAACAATTTCTTATATGTATGGAGAACCACATAACTTCAGAAACACAAGATAAAGTGCGTCACATGTCAACAGTCGTCTTGTCAATTCGGCATCAATATAATCTATAAAGATAAACTGTATTTCTGTACAAACTTTACATTTTGGATTTTGTTGACTCAACTTGTTCCCATCCTCTGTTGGTTAGCTGTGTTATTTTAGTGGGAATGACAAACTGGCAAACTGTTTCAAAAATGAAGATTTCTGACTAAAATAAGTGCTGGTTGGTAGATCAGATACACGCAGGCTTACACACAGACTCATAACATTATTAATTCACGGTCCATCATGTGTGTGCAAGTATTCAAAGAGTTTTTGTTTTTGTTTTGTTTTTTGTCATTACCAAAGTAATTACTCAGTTTGCTGATTCCTGTTTGGTGATGGAGAGAGCACATCTGCCTTCTGATAATATTAAACATGTTTGATTTTACTACGATTATGAAATTATTTTTGATCCACTCTAGCTCAAATGTTTAAAAATAGCAAAATGATATGATCCAGATGAGGGTGCTCCCCCGAATTTGCTCCCCTGAGTCTAACAGTGGGGGTGCAGCTGCTCCAAGAACCTTGATATTGGATAATCATGTAAAACCCCTGATGACACTCAGTGACATATTTTGCCACTTTCTGTTTACTGTATGGTTAAGGTTAGAAGTGATTATGAATGGCAAGTGGGATACTGGACTGTATTCTGAAGTGTGTTCAGACTGAATGTGGAGTGATGGTTCACCAAAAGTGAAAATTCAGTCATTTTTCCAAACAATTTAAGTGAATGGTGACTGCGGAAAAAACAATGCTTCCATACCGCTCATCTGCCACAATCCAAGTCTCTTAAAGCCCTGACATGCCGTTCACTTGCGTGTGCACACGGTCACACCACACGCCCCCAGTTCAGACGGTGTACATGTGAACGTGGCTCCAAACTAAGGATCTATAGTGAAAATTTAGGCCTAGTGTAAATGATGCCTTTCAAGGCGATTTTGTTGCTCCAGCAGTGTTTTGTGGAATTAAAAAAATATAAACCCGACCTTTAATCAGCATTTTTTTGTGAGTAGATAACGGCTGAATTTCCATTTTTAGGTGAACTATCCCTTTAAAGTTGATGCACATGACTGCATGTATGAAAGAGATGAAAGATGGATTTGGTAGCATTTTTTCAAAATGTCTATAGATATCATAATAATATTGTTATCCTGAATTCTTTTGGCCACAGTAATTGTGTACTGAAGATCAGATATTGCAAAAACCCAAATATGAAGTAACTTTCAGTTTCGGGCCGAATGAAATGATTGGATGAGCTTCTTACAGGCCCGTGACAGCCACACATACCAATTTTGTTTTTTCTTTTCTTTCTTTTATTGTCAGAGCTTTTGATTTATTGATTGCTGTTGGGTTGTAAAGGGAATTTCAACAAACATAACACCAAAGTGCCTCTGAAATACACACCTATCATAGGTTTAATTCAGTAACTTTCCAGGACATGAGCACTAAGACAAGCCAAGTTCAATGAACTGTGATGTTAACAAAAAGGCTGACCCTGTGGACAGATTCCTCTCAGTGGGACCGCTGTTTTTCTTTCCCATACTTTTTTTCTGATGGCAGTTTTAATGGAGTGTCGTGTTTACCGAGTGTGGAAATTAAGGAAGCATATTTGCAAACTGAGAATGTGGTAAAATTTCCATTGTTTTGTTTTATTTGAGGGCAAGCGGGTCAGTTTTAATAATGATTATGGGTATGAGTAACAGCGTACAGATGTGGGAAATTCATTTGTGCCACAGCTGTAAAGTGCAAGTACGAGAGAAGCTGTGGAATCTGACGGAGTGATAACAGGCCATTTGCTATGGTCTTCTTTCTTGTGCAGGAATTCCCACTTCACGAGACCTGAAGTGACTTCCTGTGGGAGACGTATTGCATAACGTGCACTCAGTGTTGCCAGACCAGCTCTGAGCTGTGCACTATCTTTGTATTCTGGACAACTTTATGTACCATTCTTGTACCCTTGTGGTCATGAGTTGAGATTTTTAGTTTAGGATTTTGATAGAGGCATGCTGGAGTTACAGTAGGAGACTGACCAAAATTTGAGGGGGTATTGGACAGGATTGGGAGCGTTACTTTAAAAATGTATTCTGATTCAGTTACTAATTATTGTTAAAAATGTGGTCAGTAACCTTATCATCACCTATCACAGTATTTTGTCGCTGTCCTGTAAAAAAAATACTTATCTCCAAATGTGGTAATTTTGAATTTTTTGCTAAAACTAAAGGAGGGAATGCTCCTTTATGAGTTGAGACACTTTTCCTATGTCTTAAGCCAAACAAAGCATTCACAAAGTCACTGGATCATCATTGGCACAAAGTTGAAATCATGGCTGTTTTTCTCAGCTCCTGAAAAGTTGACATTTTGATAAGTGTTTTTTATTGGACAGTGACGTAATGTAATGATGGGACAGCCAGCACAAAGCATTTTTACCGCTGATCATGTGTTGGGGCCTTTACTTGTCAATGTTTATTTAAATTAAATGTTGAGATACGATAATAGTGAGATTTCCAACCAGTGAAACTAGTGCTGGTTTCACTGCGACCAGAGTGGTGTTGAGACTTATGAAGTGTTATAATGTGTGTACACTACACATGGTAGTATATCTTTCTTTATTTTAAAATGTATTTTAAAATTGTAACCCTGCTAGTAACTCCGATTTTTCCTGAATGTGACTGTAATCTGTCTTATGTCTCATTTTTTTGTAACTGTACATTTTTTGTATACTAATTACATAATCCTGTTACATGTAATCCATTTCTCCTCAAGCCTGGTAGTGGATAACAATCGAAGCACACTGACCATAAATACAGCCGCCATGTTGTGCACAGTATGCTTTATGGGTTAATGACAACCAATTAAAAATAAAATGCATAGTGGAAAAACACGAACCAAAACACATGATAATGGTTCACATAATAGTCTGTGTATTGACAGTATGAATCTCTTCATCTAATTGCGCCACTCATCTCCCCGTATGTCTGTCTGAACAATGGTCATCAGGGGATTTCATGTAATTAGTATTTGGAGTTTCCTTTCCACTGTTGTCATCGATGCTCATTTACTGTCAGTATTGCCTGAATGAAAACTGATGCCTTCAGTGTCAGCTACAAATTTGTGTTTGTCTCCTGGGTAATAAAAAACAGTTTGACACTGGTTGTGCAACATGCTGTATTTTCTGCAGCTGAGACCCACTGCTTATCTATCTGTCGTCTAGCAAAAATACTTATGGGCTTTTACTGGACTTGATCATACAGTAATCCTTGCTGCCCTTCATTAGTGGCCTGTGAGTTTTAGAGTCTTCTTTATTTTGTTTCTGATCGTTAAAGGGACAGTTCACCCCAAAGTCAATAATCCATATTTTTCCCCCCCGGCCTGTAGTGCTGTTTGTCCATCTAGATTGTTGCGGTGTGAGTTGCAGAAATGTGGAGATATCACCTGTAGAGATGTCTGCCTTCTCCTTCACTATAATGGAACTATAATGGCACTTGGCTTGTGGTGTACAAAGCATGAAAAAAAATGCATTTTGAAAAATTGAAAAAAACAGTGTCTCTTTCCAAAAATCATGACCTGGTTACTCAAGATAAAAATAAAAAAAAACAAGGTCTGTGGATTATCTTGAGCAACCACTTCACGATTCCTGGAAACAGACACTGGTTTTCAATTTTTCAAATGTATTTTTTTTTTTTTTTTGGTACTTTGAGCACCACAAGCCGAATATTTAGTCCCTTTATATTGGAGAGAAGGCAGACATCTCTAGAAATTGGCCACCAAATGTGGATAGAATTAGCAAATGGCAAAGTAGCATTGTTTCATTGTATTATATTTTCTATGTGTATTTGAGAAAGCCTTATTTTCCTCTGAGCTGGGCCGTACACTCTGTGACCTCCGACCTCAGAGCTGAGGATCCCCCAGATGTGTGCAGTTGGCTCATCTCAGTTCTCGTGCAGCAGTGACCTCTCACTGTCCCGTCAAATATTCTTACAGCTGTTATTGTTTTGTGGAGCTATCATAGCTAATTTCACATGGCCGTCTCAAATATGAATGGATTCTTTTGGTCAAGCTTTTTTCTGAAGCATGTTGTTGTTCCATCAGTTTGAAATGCCTGTATTCTAAATTGTCACTGACAACACAAAGGAACAAAGTGAAACTGTGGTCTGACAAATAACAGTTTATTAAATGTGCCTTATAAGAATAGCAATGATTTGAATTTGAATGGAGTTGTGCAGGAAAAAACATTAAAATGTGGGACTTAAAGTGCATGCATAATTCTCCCTTATTAAGAAGCAATTATTTCTATGCTGAAAGGCACCTGGCATGAATAAGTAAATATTGAGGACTGCACTTCGAATCATTATAAAGACAGGAAATGGCATTTTAAGCCCTAAATGTGTGGGACTAGTGCTACCTGGGAAAACTGTTCTTTAAGGATTTACATATATGTAAATTATGAAATATTTAGGTGTGTTTTAATGTTTTTATTTTTATTTATTTCTAAACTTGCTCTATGCCAGAACACCCTTGACAATAACTGACGTAAATGACATAAGCCCAGACAAGAGTTCACAACTTCAAACAATTTAAAAAATGTTTTAAAAGCCTTCAAAATCTAAAACTAACAATAACCTCTGATAACATAGGTGTAAAATGGTGCTATTGTAATCATCTTTGTTTAAAAATCAATTTTTTTATTAAAATGTTGGCTCTTTAAAGTTGTGTCCCAGATTTCCATCAACAATGTCCGATTTTTTACAAAACATGATTTAATCAGGCATAAAAAGGGTTAGCTACATCCTCAGGACCCCTTCCTTTAATAAAGGCAGGACAACTGCACAAGCACTGATAAGTTTTGGTCCATTACAAGGTTTAATAGCCAATAGTTTGATGTTTTAAAACCATGTTTTGAGGGGGGGTTTAGATTTTTACCCCTCAGTTATGCTATGAAAATATATTTTAAAACACTTAATATATCAAAATATTGAGTTAGCATCTCAAAATAATAACTTAGTATCTTAAAATAATGAGAAACCTTCATGTGTGTACTAAGTCATCATTTTGAGAAAGTTTCTCATTATTTATTAACTCAGACAGGAGAGACCAGGGGCGATTGTAGCATTTTTATTTTTTTTTCTTTCATAACTAACAGAATACTTGAAATATGCCAGTCATCTTTTGATATGAGAGACATATACAGCATAAAAATGCATATATTAACCATGGCCTTTAGTGTATTTCTATCCATCTTGATATCAGCCACAGAGATGTCTGCCTTCTCTCTGATATAATGGAACTAAATGGCACTCAGCGAGTTCAGAGCATCAAAAAAAAAGAAAGGAAAAAAGTGCATTGGAAAAAATTCAAAATCAGTGTCCCTCTCTCTAAAAATCCTGACCTGATTACTTAATCTCCAAAACTCTGCAACTCACAGCAAAAGAATCTGGAGGGATAAACAGCACTACAGGTCAGGGGAAAATGTGTATTTTTGATTTGGGCGTGAACTGTCCCTTTAAGTATAAAGCCACCAAAACCTTTTTAATTTGAAATGTCTCCAGGTATTCATGGCACCCATTGCAGCCGTCTTTCCCAATTCTTGCTAACTATTAAATGATCCTGCTGCTGGGACTGCTCCTTCTCAAGACGGGGCAGGAGACGGCGACTGCTCAGGGTGATGCTTGTGTTATGAATGATCGGGTTTCTCCCCAACTAGCCAAGAGCAAAAACAAGACAGAACAATAGAGACAGAAGGTGTGGAAGTTATTCCTGTCCTTCTTTTGTCCCCTTGAGTGAGAGAGTGTATGATAGAGAAACTCTGTATTGTTTTTTTTGTTTTTTTCAGGTGGGAAATGTGGTTGGGGGTGTTGAGGACCCACACTCTGTCCTTTCAAAAACACAGGAAGCTGAGGGAAAAAGAAGGAAATGCTCATACATTTTGTGTGCTAGACAGACAGACGGTGTCAGCTCACCAGACTGAGCTTCAGCATGTTTCCCACTTTGAAGATGGGCAAACAAAACGGTCTTGTTATTGCAGACAATGTCAGTCGGGAGACTGAAGAAAGGGAAGGAGTCAATAGAGGAAGGAAGTGGTCATGGTGCCGACTGTCTGCTGACTGGCTTGAAAGGCAAGAGATACTCTGTCAAACAGGGTGGAGAACAGGCTGACAGGAACTTTTTTTTCAATCACATTAAACACTCAAAAAGGCCCAGACAACATATCCATTGTCATCATTCCACCATTATAAGTGTCCACATTCTCCAGGCAAGGCGAGTTTATTTGTAAAGCACGTTTAGTTAGAGTTAGAGTTAGAGTTAGAATACTTTATTAATCCCAGAAGGGCAATTCAGTTTGCAATCAACCTGTCCAGATAACAGAGATACAATGTAACAGAGGTAAAAGGAATAAAGTGACAGAGGTAAAAAGGTAAAAAGAGAGAACAATCTGATAGCTGATATCTACAATCCAGCATCCACAATCAGGTATCAATCATCATAGCAACAAACAACTACAACTACAAGGTAATTCAAAATGCATCAAGACAAAATGTATAAGAAACACAAGCCAATATAAAAAAAACATTCCAGTTAATTCCAGTTAAAAGAGTTAAATAGAAAATGTATATAAGATAAAACTAGAAAGTAGAACTTACAGTGCAGTTGAGGATATTAATCAAAATTTGGTTTAATGAAAGGCAGAAAAGCAGTCAGCCTTGATTTAAAGAACTGAGAGTGATACAGTATGTGGTGCATAAAAACTAAATGCTGCCTCTTCATGTTTAGTTCTGACTTTGGGTACAAAAAGTCCACCTGTTCCAGATGACCGGACAGGTCTTGATGGTTCATAACGTAGCAGCGGATCAGAAATCAATTTTGGCCCAAAAACCATTTGGTGTTTCAAAACCCAACAGCAGTATTTTAAAATCAAGTATTTGGCAAGAAGGAAGCGAGTGCAAAGACCTCAGAGCTGGAGTGACGTGTTCTACTTTTTTGGGTTAGGTTTAGGAAAAAATTGCTTGGGTAGGTTTACTCAAAAATCAGTTTAAAATAAGTGTTACTTACCTAAAGTAACGTGTATAAGTAAGACATGGGAGTTGTGTCGATCTTCTCACCTAACTCCTGTAAGAAAGCAAATAAATGTATTTTCCTCAACAAGGCTTGGGTGGTGTTAAGGTATTAGAATATACTAGGGTTTTAAGAAATCCCGATGGTATGATTTTCAATGCTGTTCTAAAAAGATGTCAGGAGGATATAAAGGTACTGTCCAAGCCTAGCCACAACAAATCCTCCTGCCTAAACCAAATAGGTAGATTGCCAAGTGTTGCCAACACTGAAGAGTAACAGTGTCAAGTTAACCAGACCTAAATACATGACATAAAACACATGGTTAATGTTGTGAAACAGCAGCAGTTTAGTTATGTTTAGGCAGCAAAAATGACTTGGTCAGTTTTAGGAAAAGATCGTGGCTCGGGTAAAAAAATAAACGTTCCGTCACACAATGGAGGTGACATGATTTAAGTTACATAGATAATGAAACTTAGAAGTGGAGTTGAGTGTTGGGCTTGAGACCGAGCGGGCACACATTGTGTGCTTTTTGAGGCATTCAGATAAAGAGAAGATCAGAAATGCAGCCCAGAATAAGGGGAAGGTGACCATCATATTATGTCCTTCCTGGATCAGGAAGTGTAAGTGCAAGAAAATGCTACTTAAGAGACTCATGAAGTGTTCCCTGACTTTTTCTGCTGCTCTGGTTGGCTGGAAGACGTGTGCGTGATGACCACGTAAAAGCACTGGCATATATTTAAGGATTATAGGAGGCTGGCTGCACAGCGCTATCGCTGCAGAACTGCAACACCTGCTTTTGTTGTAGGAGGCTCAGTTACATGTGAGAACTAGGTTTCTGATTGTCAGGACAATGGAGTGAACTGAATGGCTACATTTGGACAATGCTACACCTGTTTCACATCTGGACAATACATTTCGACCTGTGTCACAGATACACACTGGGACCACTAACAATGTTTCCTCTTTATTTAGAACTGCTGTCTTACTGTTCCTGTTGCTTTATGCTTCTTTTCCCAAAAAATCAGGCTTAAATTCTGTTAAAGCATATGTTGTTTTTCCCAGACATTTCTTGCCTAATAGGTTAAAATGTAAACATAGATACATTAAAAAAAAACTTTGCCAGGAATGTCATACACAGTATCGTTTAATCCCAAAGGGCTGCACTGCAAAGAATGTTTCCCATCTTTCAAGGATTTGATCTTTCACTAGAGAATTTGCTGTTCATCTCCATCAGCAGCAGGTCCTGTCTTCAAACCCAAGCTCCATGAAATGAATTCCAGATGTTACCCCAGAAAATTCTCACAGAAAAAAAAAAAAAAAATCACAAGGTGAAAAAACAAAACCATATAGGGACGGAGCATAAATAGCAGATACCCTAGGAAGAGGACCGATTTTTTTTCTTTTTCTGTTTTTCAGAGAAATCCTTGTCTGCTCATTTTAGGTGCTGTTGTAGGACTACCTAACCTAACACGATTTAAGACGCACGATCATTCTCAAGCATTTTCTAAAACTGGATAGCAAATACACAGAGTGAAAGTAAATGTCAGCACCTGAAACCTTGACAACCAAAAGCACAGCTAGCGGGCTCTGCTTCAGAAGCAAAGTTACCCGGACAACTGATGACCTGACCGCATATGTTGGTTGAACCTTTGTCATGCCTCTTCCTGTGAGGCCTTTGGGTTGGGGAGGGGGAACGTATTAAACACTGCAGGCTCTGTGCGTGGCCTGCACAGTATTAAGAGGGAAAGATCCTGCACTCAACAGAATTTACTGTAACAAGAAATGACTGTGAACAATCAAATCTGTTTTTTTTACACGTGGAAGAAAACACAATCATGACAAGACAAAAAGACTCTCACAATGAAGGACTTATAAATCATTTTGAGATATTAAATTGGAATAACTCAAACCACAATAACACAATTCATAACAAATCAATATGACAACTGTGCCACTCACAGAGGGAGAGAGAGGGAGGGATTAGCGCTGTTGTATTGATGTGGTATTGCACTATAAGCTTGAATGTGAGTGAAAATTATGCAGAGAAGAGATTATATTGATGTAATTTTAGTTTTGTCTTATCACCATTACTGACCATGGAACGTCTATATGTATGTGTGACTCTCTGTGGTGTGGCATCGCAGCAGCGTGGGCTCATGATGGCATATAAATGTCTGAGGTGATCTTCGTTCTAGTTGTGAAACAGTCAGTTTGGTTAGGTTCAGGAAAAGATGAGGGTTTGGGTTACAGGAAGTATGGTGCTTAAGGTAACTTACATATTTACATAGTTCACCCCCAAAATCATTTTTCCCCTGGCCTGTTGTGCGATTTATCCATCTACATTCTTTTTTGGGGTGTGAGTAGCAGAGTTTTGTAGCTGTGTCTTTCTGCATTAGAATCTACCAGAATTACTTTATTTTCCACTGGAAAGACAGTCATTCCTGCATGAAACTGCTCACGACAAGGTCTGTGGATTATCTTGAGTAACCGGGTCATGATTTTTGGAAAGAGGCACTGTTTGTTTTTGTTTGTTTGTTTGTTTTTTGTGGTGCTTTGAGCACTACAAGCAGAGTGCCATTTAGTCCCATTATACTGGAGAGAGGGCAGACATCTCAAAACTCACATTTAAAAAAGATCCAGGTGGATAAATAGCACTTACAGACCAGGAGAAAAATATGTAAATCGGATTTTGGAGTGAACTGTCCCATCAAGTAAAAAGAAGTGAACTTTGACTCTTGGTTTCACACACAACACAAACTACAGTTTCCTTTATACTGCATCAATTTTTTTCCTATATGACATTTGTGTATAAATCCTATATAAATATAGGATAAAAGAAGGATAAATATATAATATATATAAATACACAATTTCTGCATAAGTCTGTACAGACAAAATGGTGAGAAACAACATATGAAAAGCAAAAAAAAAAAGGACTGGTCATAACATGCAGAATGACTTAAGACACTGGCGTGTTATTCACACCATTTGGTGCAACCAGGCTGGTCACAGAGTTCAGACTCCCATTGAATTCTGAAAAAAAGCTTGCAGAAATGTTTTGCTACTTCAAGTTGAATACAAACCCTCTTGACTGCACAAACTCGTTATGAATCTCAACCTGATAAATGTGTGAGATTTGATCATTGGCATATGATGCCCCCCTTTTTCTCCCCACTGTGGAGACTTTATGGCATATTATCTGGATGAGACTTGCAGGATCGGTCTTGACCACTTGAAAATGCTTTTCTATCAAGAGAAAAAAAAAAATCTAAGCATGAGAAAATAGGTGAATCAGAAAAGTACCAATCTGTTCCTACAAGTGTTTTTTGCATGAGATCCAATGTTTTAAACATCACTTTCTAGATACATTAGAATGTAGTTCAAATAATATCACGGTTATATGCGGTTATATACGGTTAGGGATATTATGTTATACTTATTTTAGTGACAGTGACAATATTATTCTGTTTAAGAGATGATATGTAACAACTGTGCATCCAAAAATGAGTACTAGGGTCTAAACAGTGAGTTGAAGCTACAAACAGGATAGGTTGAAATCCTATGTAATATACGTTCTAAGGCTGAGCTGAGTCACCTCCCCAGACTCAAGGAAGCTCAGGCAGGCTGCAAGAATACTGCTGGAGCCCAAGACAAGCGCAGAAATTTAATTTGACAATTACAAGCGAGGACGAGTCCTTGATCAGCTGTTAAAACTGTCACTTGTCTGTCAATGTAAAGTTAAGCCAGTTATCCTGAAAACACAAGCCCACTGCTGTGAAAATACACACTCTGGAGTTGGAATGAAGTGGCTGCTGATCTTGTTACCTGCTCACTTTAACCATTATTAACCTCTACGACTTCTGTAAGATTATTAATGATTTCTTTCGACTCATCAACAGACATTTACTCATCGTGCAAACATTCAGCATTAATTTTAACTCTAATTAAAGTGGAACAGGCAAACAATAACAATAAGTGACAGGATATAGGAGGATATAGTGATGATATATGATATATACAGTGTATTCCATACTGCTCTGCTAATGTTAGTTTTTAAATTAACAATCTTGCAGGCTGAATGATTTTTACTTCAAGAAGACAGATTTCCTTGTGCAAACACCAGCATCTTCAGATGTATGGAGGATCGCCATCATTAGGAACATGTATTCTGCATGCACCCTGTTTGATGCAGCTGCACGATCAATCCTCTAGGATCAACCAGGGTGACATCACTGCAGATCAATAAACACAATGCCCTTCGCCGTAATGCACAATTAGCCTTTCATCGAGCCCTCTCAGGCATAGATCCTCAGTAGCGGGTTGTGTAATATCATGTAATGAGCTTTGCATCTGCTGTTTTCCTGTCCCCGTCTATGCTGGCATTGTGGTGTTCCTGCACTTCTTGTCTGTCTGGTACCATTTGAAGACACTCCTGACCTCTGTTTTGCTTTGCTGATGTTGTTTGTGGTTGACTTGGTAATTTAGCCTTTTACATTTCTTTCTAAAACACCGAGTGAAAATATTTTTCAAAAATGCTTAATTATCAGTCATCATAGATCAAGGGACCTAGCTGAAATACTCACTTCACTT
>JAJHUR010082336.1:0-22206 GCA_027495735.1 Lutjanus campechanus
TGTGTGTGTTGTGGGAGGAGACAGGGAGGAGTGCGTGAGTGTGTGTGTGTCTACGTGATGGGGGGAGGGGACAGAGAGAGAGAGAGGATTTGTGGCATGTAGTTTGTCAGCTGTCATTAGGCGCAGATGACACACACACACACACACACACACACACTCACACACGGAGGTAATCTCACAGAGAAAACAGGGGAAATACAAAACGAGTGTGTGTGTGTGTTTGAGTGGTGTGTGCGTGTGTTGTGAATTGCTGTGTTGACTGTGTGTGTATGGTGTGAAAACCAGCGCGTCCGCCCGGCCGGCATGGGATGGTCTGCCGGCTGTGGACTGGTTATGGACTGGTTTAGCCACAGCAGAGGTGAGTGACTATCAGACTCTATTCTACCCTGAATATCAGATTTAAAGACACAGTCTGTAAGGTTTTGACACCATTTGTGCTACATTTACATTAATAATTGGGGTGCTTAAGTGAGTTTGACTCATAGGTGAATATTTCTCAAGAGATGACAATATAAAGTAACAGCCTTGCTTTACACCTGTGTTTTAAACAAACCTTTAACTGCATTACTAAACATTAATCACTTTGATTAAGTTGTTACTCCCTGTGTTGAAATACCTGTCAGTGGATTTGAGAGTGATTTATAAGGGCCCACCAATGTGTTTTGATTGGAGATACTTTTGTCTGTTTACTTTTGGATCAAGAGCACATTTTTCTTTTTAAACTGTAATAAGAATATGTTTATTTCAATAACAATCTTATTGATTCTTTCTGATTATATTAGAGCAGTACAATACAGATCAAACTTATAAACTATAGAACAATATCTTATAATAATATCACTAGTTGATAATAAATAGAGCGAATGATAATGAGTTTGATGCTCACAGTATGCGTGACTGTCTTAGTCAGACTTGGACTTTGAGCGATCATGTATTATTGTGGTTTTGACTGTGAGTGTGTGCGCCTGTGTGTGTGTGTGTGTGTTGGGGGGGGAGTGGTCATGAATGACTGGTCACACTCCCACACACACACACACACATCCACAGAGTGCACAGTCAGCAGTAGGCCTGTAGCTGCTCTGTCACCTGAGGTGTAACCAGCAGCCCACTGCACACTCGGTTTGCTCTGCCTCAATAACAACTGTTGTTAACACTCATCCAGAAAGCGGCAGGTTCACTTCATGCACAGCGAATAACTCAAGGGAAATCATTAGTAAACCAGTGACAGCACTTTCACAGCTTTATGAAGAGAGTTGGTGAATGCAGGGTTTCATTGTGACTGTTCAGTTTAAAAAAATATTAAAAAGTTGTTTTTAATGCATTTAGTGTTGTGTGAGGTCTGTTAGTAATAACTGATTGCTTACACAGGATGGTACCTCCATGAGCTACAAATGAGCTGAAAAAGCAGAGGTGGCAAGAGTACACAGTTTCTTAACTCAAGTAGAAGTACAGCTACATGTGTTTAAAAAAAGACAGGTAAAAGTAGAAGTAGTGATTCAACTTCTTTGCTCAAGTAAAAGTGAAAAAGAACAGGCCCTGAAATGTACTCAAATGATAAAAGCGGCCCTCTGACGGACATTTCTACCGGCTGTTTCTGTGCAAAGCTAGCTGAACCTCACCTTTTCTCCCCAGCCGAGTCTCCCTCTCTTGTCTGTTTTATCTTGTTAACATCTTTTACATTGTTTTCATGTTGTTACATCTTTTCGATGTGTTATTGTCTCATCCATTTAGGCTGACATCAGCCTTGATGTTGGGAAAGTGGCGCATCAAATGCATCAAAACCAAAGTAACTAAAGTAGCCTGTTTTGAAAATTTAGGAGCAGAAAGTACAAGATATTCGTGTTAAAATGTAGGGAGTAAAAGTAAAAAGTTGCCAGAAAGATAGATACAGAGAAGATGAATGAATGAAATGAAATTTATTTTTGAACATGAGATCTAGTCTGTACATAGAGAACAAACCTGTTTTTGTTGTCTTTTAATAATTATGTGCCCATGTTGCTGACCAGATGATAACTTATTTACAGACTAGATCCTCTCGGTTTTACTGAGCATCATTATACTAGGTATTTTTCTCTGAACTTCCGGGTATGAAATCTGTCATAAGCGCACTGCAAAAACAGGAGAGTTTTATGAAGTCGCTCAGCTGTGACTGTATGTTAATTTTCACACCGACACCCGCTGCCTGCAACAGCAGATAAGTCAATCAGCGAGTGAGTTAAATGTGGAGTTTGACCTCCAGGCCAGTAGAACAATGTGAAACTGCTGCAGTATCTCCAAGTGTTTTTGCTTTCGTTTTGGGTTACATATTTTTTAAAACAAGTTATGCTGCTTTATCAGTGAATGTATCTCTCGTCATAGATGAGCTGTATTATATCCAGTTTGTTAGTGCTTTACAGGATGTGATATAATTTATTATCACAAGGGAAACTTTATTTGCGATATTGGCATACACATTGCATAAGTGTTGCATCATGTTATCATGGAATCTGGTGCTGAGAGGGAACTCTAATTTAAATATCAATTTTGTTTTCTGGATACATTTGTAATATGCCACAGTATCACAATATCATAGAGAATCATCTTCTGTTTTCAGTCAAATTTTGACAAAACTATCATGAGTGTATCAGACCTTATTGTCTGTTGGCCTGATTAGTAAGCTTACTGTATTGTGACACCCGCATTATAAATACAGGGTTTGTACAAAGTCCTGAAAGTTTGGAAAATGCCTAATTTTAACAGTTATGTTTTCAAGATTAGGAATATGCTTGAATTTGAATATAATCCTTGAAAAATGCTTGATTTTCAACATCTGGAGTTTTTCCATTTTTGTCCATTTTGCCCAGCATCATAATTTAGTTATGATGATAAGTTTAGGTACCTTGAAAAGTGTTTGAATTTCACTCTTAAACCCTGTAAACTAGATTAAAACCCATGATTTTTATCCCCTGGGAGTTATTGTCCTCGATACGCATTCATCTCTGCATAGCTTGACATGAAACTTGAATAACACTTAGAAATCACACTCAGGACTTTGTGTCTGGATTTGGCCATTGATGAATGTTGTATGTAGCACAACACTTCAGCCGCCACACAGGGCACAACTAGAGAGCAAGTGTCACTGACAATAAACAAAGCCTATCTCTCTGTTTCTCTCTGGGTGTCTGAACAAGCTTCACTCTGACAGCCTGATTACCACACACATGCATTTTGCTGAATTTTGAACATTCAAGGGTCTAGAGTTTAAGCCCTGGGTCAAACTTCCTTGGACTCCTTCAGATTTACATAGTTTTTGGTGTTCCTGTTACCACTGTGTGTTAAGAAAATATAACACAATAACATGTTATTATTATTTATGCATTTGGTATGGTTGCTATTGTTGTTGTGTAGCCTGGCTCAAGTTTTTTAAAAAAGGTGTGTGGGACACTGCTGAGAAGTAGCTGTTTCAGTACATGATACTGGATTGGTGCGGATGGCTCATGTACTCGCTGATACTCAATCCAACATTTTATTTTCAACAGTAAGGCTTGCCCACTTTTCCAGGGCAAGTAAAATGCCATGTTGGGCCAGTAAATCTAGCAACTTATTAGACTAACTTGTGTGTGACTGGGCAAATGGTTCAAATGAATTAAACTATTAAGCTATTTTGATTATGGATTAATCCTTTAAGTAATGTTTCATACAAAAATGGTCGAAAACACCATTTTCAGCCCCTCAAGCATTGAGATTTATTTTTCTCTATTTATTATCATATTAACTGAATATTTTTGGACTGACAAAATAATAATAATAATAATAATAATAATAATAATAATAATAAACTTTATTTATATGATAATGATAATAATAATAATAATAATAATAATAATAATAATAAAAAACTTTATTTATATAGCACCTTTCAAGAGCATAAAAGTCACAAAGTGCTTTACAGAGGCAATAAAGCAAAAAAGAAATAAAAAAGAATAAATAAATAAACTTATAGACATAAAACACAGTAAAGGCAAAAATAGACAGGACATATAAAAGAAGAAGATCAAACAAAGGCAAGTCTAAACAAATGGGTCTTAAGCTGCTTTTTGAAGTCAAGACAATTAAAGACATCAGTTTGGACTTTGAGAAACTAGGATTAACACTCGTCTTTGTTGTTATTTGATAACCGCCAGTAAATAAAACAAATTGTACAGGGTCAAGTGAAAATTGACTTTGGGCAGGTAGGTCTCTGACCCACTCACTCAACCGGGCAAGTGAGAAAAAACATGAACATTGAGCCCTGCACTGTATCAGAGGCACTTCTGATACTGGTATTGGTATCAGAACAACCTTAGATTTTAAGCGTTTGTTATTCTACTGATTCTGTTTCCAGTCTTGCTTGAAGGCGTGTGTGCCTGTGTGTCTGTAAGAGAGAGAGGATGAGTGCTAGTCTTGCATGTGCAAATTGATGCACATGGGAAATTGCATTTGGTGTTTTTTTTTTTGTTTTTTTTAATCTTGGCCTGTGTGTATGTGTATGTGTGTGTGTGTGTGTGGTGCGCACGCTCTCAACTGAGTTAGCATCTGGGCAGGCATGTTCAATATTATTGATTCCGGTCTATAATCGATTGGACTCTCACATTACATGAAGCTACACATGCAGAGTAATGAGCTGCTGCTGGCTGAGCAGCCTGCTAACAAGCCATCCATAAACACTTTATTTGAAGTCATAAAACCTCCATGTTTTTGATGCTGATGCTATATGTTCATTGGACTGGTGTTTCTGCACAGAACTTGCCTTGCCTGAGACGAGCAGGTGTTTTTCTTGGATTTTTTTGATGATGCAGTTTGAGTTTATGGTGGCCCTCTTGCTCTCTTCCCTAATTTTTAAAGGGTTATTGGTGGTTCGGTAGGAAAAACATTTCAACCGAATTTAGTGATGATAACATGTTCCTCCCTTTGCTGTGGCTGTAGCTAATGCTAGAGATTTAAAAAATTAAAAAGTAAAGAAAATAAGAAAATACATTTTTAAAATTAACAGTGCTCAGGTGGTACGAAATCCTCTACACACGTCACTTTATATTGTCCTGTTATTCAAATACCAGTTAGTCTGTATTTGTTGAGACATGTAAGGGTGTGGTGGGGGTGGCTGGTTAGCCAGTCGAAAAGGCATTAGTTGAAGTGGGTCAATGTGTACAGCTTGAATTTTATGGCCACTCATTTCACAGCACACAGAAAGGCGTTTGCTTTCCATTCCAGCGCTCTAGTGCCAGAGTCTCTGGAAACTTTGACAACAATTCAACAAAAAAGTAAAACTTTCAGGTGGAGAGAGGGTGAGATGGTCTTTTATTGTCATGATGACAGAATTTTAGACATAAATTGGTCCCCATTCAAAACATGAAAGTGAAATCTAAAATTTCTCTAGTGTTTAGGGAGTAACAACCAAATTATTGCTCTACAATACTGGGTATCAGGATCGACTATCCTGTACATAGTTTGGGCACAATTTCACAGACAGTTGTTGAGTTTAGGAGATCTTAAACGTATCAACCACTACGATATGATACCGATACAAATGGAGTACTTCATTTGATACCTTTTTTTTCAAAGGTTCTTCTTTATGAAGAATGCTTATGGTGATTGGCTGCAAGCAAACCCATATAAATAGTCTTTTTTTTTCTAGATTTGGCTACCCAAAGGATTGAATGCAGGTATTGTATGACTGGATAAGTTTTGATACTTAGATACTTAGACACAGCCCGGTTGTTGATGTCATCTCAGAACTCCATCTATAATCTTGTGTCTTAAGTTATTAACCAGACTGTAAACAATTAAGCAATGACTGGTGCATGGAAGTCTTGGCCCAGATATCTGCTTGCTGCACTAGAAACTCTGAAAGTATTGCCCCGGGAGCCTAAATTGTTGTCAGACAATAGCCGATGGGTTCAGAGACTGATCCAAGCATCAATTATAACACTCAAGTTGTGAAGTAAAGTAAGGATAGATGAGGGACATTTAGGGTCACAGTATGAAAGTTTTCTCATGTTTGGGTGAAAAGTTACAGAGCTTAAGAGGCCTCCAGTGGGAGAACACAGTTTTGGATCTCATCGACTACGTGATGTGATGAAGTAGTTCTACCATATATGGTGCTAATAAAGTCATCTCAAAATCCACTGAGTACCCTCAAACTTCGATGTTGTGGTCAAATATGAAGAAAGGACTTGTTCTGGTTCGAAAAAGCTGAGATTGTCACACTTTATTTACATTTTGGAGAAAAAGTCTGACAGGTGAGGGTTTAAGTTACCTACTGCTGTTTATAGGTAAATACAAATGCTACCTCTAGCCAGTTTTTGTGGCATCATTTTATACAGAAATGTGCCACTGTATTTCATTATTTATGAACTGACAGTGTGCTCATACTTCTCTATCAGCCCAATTAATGAATTCCCATGAAATGGGAATTGGTGGACAGATTAGCTTTCATTAGCTAAACTGCAAACTTGATGAAAGGTCTTTGTTCTAAATCTATCAGTTTGTTTCAGTCAATCTCAATAATGTGTTTAGCTGCAGCACCAAGTTGGAGAATAGTTCCGTGTTGGCACAGGTTTGTGAAGGAGTGCTTTCTACTATGAAGCCTAACTGGTAACTTGTATTTGTACTCCTCTTACTGTGTTGGTTTAGTTAAAAATGCCATTGGAAGTATAATGTGGTTTGTCAGCTGTAATGAGCCTCAGGGTGTCAATAGAAGCAGCAGTGCAAGTTTCCCTCCACTGTTGTATTTTGATGTATTTGTTTTGTGACAGTGCTGTTTGTAGTTGTTAGTTAATGTGATGTAGAATAGATGTTGTTGTCTTTGATGTGACCCAGAGATACAAAGCCGGCTAGATCAACAAAATGCTTGTTGTCCCAGGCAACAGACGGTAAGCCACAGACCATAAAGCCAGTGGCTCAGAACAGCATCACCGTAGCACCAAACAGCAGAGATGTAAAGAGATTGGACGTATTGACGTGGACACGCCGACGCGCAGAGATGCACCCACACACAAACAAACACACCCACCCTGCATATGATGCAGGCCCTTCAGTGTGGGAGAAGCCACTGGTCTTAATCCAGCCTCAGCAGGGCATTAAATCTACTTTATGTGTGTGTGTGATGGGAGGGCTTGCTGGCTTAGACAGAAGCTTAGACACCAACGTGGGGAGGGTCCCACCTCAGTCCAAGCAGTCATGTTTACATCCTCCAAGGGCCAAACATGAGCCTAGTTTTGATGACTCGGTCCACCGTTTGTCTATTAAAGCAGTTAAACATTCTATTATATAAAAACAGAGAAAGCTCTGGGTATCAGCCTACCACCACATCTGCACAGTGTCTCAGAGATTTTCCATTGTTTTTTTTTTTGTGTTGTGACCCCTTAAAAAGGACCTGCATCCACTTATGACCACTCACAGGTTGTGTATATAGCCCCTTTTAAGTGGCACAAAAAACCCCACTAACATCTGACAATCAGCCTTTTCAGCAGGGGCAATGAGGGCTTGTCACCTCCCTCTGCAACCTCTGTGACTCTTTTTCTCCTTTTTCATAAACATGTTCTGTTTGGCTCAACTCAGTTTGTCATCATCTTTAGTCGAGCATCTGTAAAAGGGTGAATAATGCATGCCATGAATTCTTCATAATAAAAATCCCCCATTATTATGTTATCTAAAAACTTTAATTATGAAGCAACAAAATCAGGAATCACCAGCAGAAACTTGATACAACTCTTATCCAGCTGAATATGAAACAGTAAAATAAAGCAGATACCTAGAAGTAGAAACAGCGACGCAGGAGAGAAGCTACACTTTAAACCACAGAGATTCAGTTAGAAGCTGCAAAAGTACTGAGAGCTGCACAAACGGATACATCTTTTTCTCTGCTCTTCTGCAGTTCTGTCTATCCAGCTTGCATCAGAAACACAGAAAGGCAAATCGGTTTACCAGCAATGAGAAAAGGGTCAATCGATTACTTTTAGCAGGTTTATTTGAGTTTAAAAACCTGCATTTACATGCTAATTTTGGTGTAAAAACAGAATAAATGTGCGTTTACATTTCCGGGTGATTATTCCTTATCAGATAGTTTAAGTTTTAGTACAAGTTTAAATTCACATAATATTATTTTAAATGTTTTTTAAGAAATAACCTAAATTTTTGCTGCGAGTGGTGTAATCCTGTGGCAGGGTGCCTGACCCCTACACTTGGAATGACTGCTATATCCTACAGGTACCCACAGGTATAATGCAGCTCAACATCAGTAACCATAAGCTATGTTTCCATTGCATGGTACAGCTCAGCTCTACTTCACTCGACTCACTTTTGGTGCCATTTTGTCTGATAAGAGACAGAATTGTTGACTCATTACACTCCATTTCCATTTCCTCTGTGGAGGGGGTGGAATTGAAAGTTTGGACCCAGGCAAGTACCTGGGACTTTCCTCAATTTAATTTTTCCACTGCAAATAGCACACCCACTACATAGGTGGGATTCTTAATTGGTTGGATCTTTTAAATGCCAGCTAAACAGAGGAACATTGCACCTTGTCAGTTGACCACAGTGTGGTTTTGCAGGCTGCCATTTTTTAAAATCTGGGTTAAGTGAATAGAAAAAATTGTGGTCAGTGTGTAGGGTGTTTGTGTCACAAAAGTGGCAATTGTGATGATTCTCTCTGACCAGTTGGTGGTCTGTGGCACTTTCACTCTGCCATTTGGTATTGGCTCTGCTTGCTTGGAACCTTGAGCGAGGTGATACCAAAAAAAGGATCAGGTAAAAGGTACTAGTCAAGCTGAGCTGACTTGTGCCATGCAGTGGAAACATTAATCTACAATCTGAAATAATGATTAACTAACTTTATTAACAACATCAGTGTGGATTTAAAAGGTTCCTTAGAGGTTGTAAAATGTAAAGGCCATTTCACACCACCACACGGTAACTTGCAACCTCCAGTCATTTCAATGAGGCGATGCCAGCAGAGGAGAAGTGGTTTCGACGATGGCAGTAGGGGTAAGAGACAGTTGCAGCCCACGTGAACACACACACCAATTTTGCTCTGTCACTCAAAGTTCACCATACTGAACTTAGGGCAGTTGATTCCTGGCTTTGGCCAATTAAATAGAAAGGTGCAGGCATTGCGGAAATAGCAGGCAGTGCAGGTCAGAGGGAAGTGATCATGGAGGAGCTGATAATGTCAGTGGACCTGGAACTGTACAACACAACGTTAGCTACGTACAAGGACAACCAGAAGAAAAACTGAGCCTGGGACAACATTTCCACCAAGGCAGCATATGTGATATGTTCACTTTGCCTGTTCTGCCTAGCAGGGAGGCAGTTGTCAGGGTGGTTACCGCGCAGTGGTGTGAAAGGCCCTCAAGTCTGTCTCAAAGATGCATAGACCTGAATGGGAGAAGGAGAAGCCTCAGTAATTCAGAACAATACGTTTCTTCTCATGTAAAGACTAGCTGGCTTGTCTATAACATGAAGTGAAACAGTAAATGATGGACTTTCAGGGACAACAACAACAACAACTCTGACATTTAACATTTAATGCCTCTGAAGTTAAGGTGCAGAGGTGTTATTACATTAAGTATGAAGATGGAAGTTTTTCACTATCCCTGCAAAAACACATTAGCTTTAATTTTGTGCTGCCAGTCATTACATAAGACTGCGTGGTCAGTCATTTTTTTGTTACATGCTCAAAACCTCAATTATTCTGCAGGCTAATGCCTGAGGATGACTCATTACTTTAATAACAACCCATAGTGTGCTTTACTTCCATGACAACTATCATTTTGTCAGAGAGGGCCTCTCATGCAAATGGTGATTGTCACATCATCCCAACGGCTTTTCAGCCAGTCCCTATTGTGCAGCGTTTCTTGTAATTATCTGGTCTTTATTAACAAACTTTGCAGCACGTTTATTCTAACAGGTAATCATAATTACTGTTACATAGGTTGCAGCTCTAAGTTTCCATCTGTTTCTCCCTACCTGACCTCCATCTGGCTGTAATGTGACACCTACCTGCTCTCTGTCACCTGTAACTTACCAGGAAGTAGATTTCAAGGGATATTGCTGGAAAGCTGAACAGACCAGAAAAACAGTTTGTAGTCGAATAAATGATAACAGACCTGAACCAGTGTGGGAGCCACTGTCTATATACAGTACTGACTGCAGACATGAGAGTGAAAGACAGTTCAGTTCTGAAGTGAAGATAGGTCCTTGGAAACGTTTTTTTTTATGCCTTCATGCCAGCGACAGCAGTGGCCAGAGACATCAAGTTTTCGGGTTGTCTGTCTATGCATCTGTCCCATTCTCATGAATGTGATATCTCAGGAACACCTGGATGGAATTTCCTCAAATTTTGTACAAACATCCACTTGGACTCAAAGATGAACAGATTAGAATTTGGAGGTCAAAGGTCAACTTCACTATGACATCCTAGTATTCAGCTCTCTATCAGTCCTCTGTAGGCCTTTGTAAAAAATAGTCTCTAAGTGAAGACAGTGTGTTTCTTGTGGAGAATTATTCACTAAAATTATATATGGGAATATAGTGAAATAAACAACAACACATGCTTAATACATTTTATTAAATTCATTTAAATTCCCCACTACATATTTTATGAGTCTGGAGAGACTTGGATCTCAACTGCAACTTGAGCGGTTGATGGAGGCATACGACTGCCTAGCAGTAATTCTAGTTGTGTTAAGGTAGCAATGTTTCATTTCAATATTATTGTTTTTCCGTGTATAATTGTCAAGTTAAATATGTCAGGTCAGTCAACAGATAGGCAGCCATCTGTTGTGACAGATTATGACACTTTAAAATGAATACCAAGCAAATGAGAAGATGATCAGCATTAGAGCTGCAACAATTAATTGATTATCAATCAACTATTAAATTAATCACCATCTGCTTTCATATTGGATTAATTATTTTGAGTCATTTTTAGTGAATATGTGAACATGTGAATACTTCCTGTTTTCTTTAGCCCTTCAAGACAATAAACTAAATATCATGGGTTGTGTGGACAAAACAAACATTTTGAGGATGTCGTCTTGAGCTTTAGGAAACACTGATCAACACCTTTTATCATTGTCTGACATTTGATGGACCAAACAACTAATTGAATAATCAAGAAAATAAACGACAGATCAATCGATAATGAAAATAATCGTTGCAGCACTAGTCTACATAATAGATTGTATATTATTACAGAGGTATCATTGGTAGTAGTGTTTCTCATAATCAGCACTTACTGATGTTTCCCAAGACCATCTTTTTCTCTTCCTTGAAATAATTATTCAACATGTCAAAATAAAGCAGCTTTAAAAATGTAAATTGGTACATGTGGCACCTCTAACAAGTAAACAGAATGAAAACACACCTGTGACAGACTCACCCTGTCACTAGTGGTTTTTCAGAAAATCAAAACAAAGAAATTGAGGAGCAATGGTTTCTATTGGAGACAGAGTCCCCTTAAACATCCTGTGATCGATCCTCAGCTTTAATTCCTTAATGGCTGGTTTGACCCTCTGGCCTCGTCTCTTCTCTCCGGCTCAAATTGTTTTTAAATGGCTCCACTTTGTGAAGCTCTCGGCTCCTCTGATTGTATTAGTATCAGGCTGAACGGGGCAAAGGCTTTTGTCGCAGGCTACATTAGTGTTAATTCATTGTGTGCTTGTGTGTGTGTGTGTATGTGTGAGTGAGTACGCAAAGCCATATGTGTCTCTCTGTATGTATTTCTGCATTTGTCCAAGTGGGCTCATGTGCATCTTTAGACATTGATTGGAATGTTTTATCCAGGTCATGAGTTCAGTGTATGTGTGTTGTGTGTTTGCGTTTGTGTGTGTGTGTGTGTGTGTGTGTGTGTGTGCACACCTTTCTGAGGGGATTGATTTAAACATTCAGCAAGCTTTCATCAACTTTTGAGGTCATCTAGTCAAGCTCATGATGATGATTTCTCCAGTCAGCATGATGTCAACTAAACAGTCCCCCTAAAGAAATAACAACACTTAAAGTTTGTTTAAGTTTTTAACTTTGTGCTCACTGTTTCTAAGCTAAGTTTAATACAATTTTCTGGATTTTATTTTCTTACTTAATACAAACTCTTTGTTGCCTTTTCTGATGAGCAGCTATTGAATGGTGAGATTAGCCTAGCCTAGTTTTGCTGCTTAAAAACCTGCTCCAGCTCCACTGAAAGGCAAAGGTACCTGTTTTAATCTCTCTTATTATAAACAACAGGTCTAACTAACTAATTAACTTCCATATTGCATATTCATTAGGCTGCTAATTCCACTGTTAACAGAAGTGAGAATATTAAAGTCAAGACTAAATCCAAAATGCCTTTTTAACCTTTTTTAGATCTCATCCCTGGTCATATTGTGCACCTATTTCACAACATATGCCACCAAAAAAAAGTTTTTTTTAGATTCTTATATCAAAGTCCAACCAGGTTTTCTTCCTGTAAAACAAAATATGACGTTTGCTTATGCAGGCTTGAACCAACAAATTTCAATGTTATGACATCCACTAATCAATCAGTCTTCAACTTGTAGCAGCACATAAGATTCAAGACTCAGGCATGCCCCATTTTTCAACGTTCAAATCCACTTTCTCTCAGTGTTATATCCCGCCTGTCTATTCTGTTTCACTCGGAAATATGTCACAATGCGGAAGCTACGTATGTGCTCTTGAAATGCTGTTTATCCACACTTAAACAAACATCCAGTCCACGTTCTGTTGTCATGTACCCGCTGCTGTAGTAACAATAAACCCAAATGTCTTAAATACTTGTGAAATCACAGTTTCTATTAGCTTGGAATAAGTTTTTCCTGAACCAAAAAGCAAACGGTATGAGTGCAGCAGGTACCAATATCAGAGACAGCAACTGAGCTAAATTAGGCTAATCTTTTTTAGTACTGTTGGTAACACACTAAAAAGTAACTTGTTTAAGTACTCACTTTACTTTTTTGGTATAAAGACTAACTTAACTTGTTAGTTTTGCAATTCAAGTTCTCACTTATTTGGTTACATTTTCAAATAAGCAATTCATTACTGTTAATGTAAAGTTTTGCTCTTATTTCCACCCATGCAAAAACTACAGCTGCTCCTGTCACAGATGAGCCTCGGAGGGTGACTTTTATTTCACATTTGAGACAGACGTACAGCAAAATATGTCAGAAAAACATCTGTGAATTATCTCACTTTGTAGTAGGCCTGTGTATTGGCAAGAATCTGTCAATAAGATATGTATCATGGTACAGGGATTACATTCAGTATAATGCTGTACTGCAGAGAGGTGATATATTGCTATTTTATAATCTAATTTTAGGGAAACTGTCACAGAAGTCAAATAAAACTCACCAGAAATGTCTTGGTTCATCTTTCCACTATTCCAACAATCACCTTTACCAACAATTATCCTCAATTGATTGCATTAGATTTAAAAATATCAAGAGAGGATTGAGACCATATACCACATAATAAATGTGAAATACATTTTCAAATTTTGTAAGAACATAAAACAAGATTAAGTACATGCAGAGAGCTGTTGAGCTGTTAACTGGTGTAAATGTTCAACTAAAAACATTCTCACCCTGTTACTATCACATCTGTCTTTTGAGTTTCAGATACCCCTCTATACTTGATAGCTGACCCAGAAAGTTTGTAGTATCATCCTTCAAGGAGAACACCAGCTGTGGTCAGCTTGAATTCATGATGGTTGCAACAGATTCCTTTAGTGATGAGTGAAGTCCTCATTTTGTTTTGTTTGAGGGTTTTTTTTAAACAACATGATTGGCTGTTTTCCTTGATCGTCCTTCTCTCCTCTCCTCTCCTCTCTTGGTGTAATTAGGCCATATTCTCCTCCTTCCTCAGGCCTGATTATTCAGAGCAACAGATGTCCCTCTTCCCATTGTCTTTTTCCTGTCAACCCCCATCCACACCCACTTGTCTTATTTTACAACATTTGCACTCAATGGTTTAATGAGTGTATGTGCATATGCACCAAAAACAAATGTTCATCCATATGATATGCTTCCTACCCCCCATTCTGCTGTGGTTTCATTTTAAACTTCTTTTACATTTCCCTTCTTCCATCCATTATTTTTCTCTCATCTCCTTTCTTGTCTCTGTCCCTCTCCCTCCCTCTTGTTTTCTCTGTCCCTTATCCCCCTTTCCTGCCTTCATCTGCTCAGTTTCAGCCCCACAGACTGGCTGTTATGTAACGGTCAGGTGATGTGTTGGCCCGCTGAAGGGCCTTAAAGGCCTACCGTCCTGACAAATGCTGCTTCTCCCAGCTTGTAACGGTTAGGCTCTGCTTCATCCGTGTCTGATGTCATATAACAAGAACAAGATTATGCTTACACATTTATTTTAATCTGTATGTTTAAAATAAAACTAACAGTAACTGACTGCTACACATTGATCTCAGCAACATCAGCACAATTGACTAGGAGTGCAAATAATCACTGCTAGTGTTGATGTCATTCTTGTTGGACTTCTGACACTGGATCCACTGCCATTTTTACTTGAAGCACTTAAAAGGTAACTTTTGAATTTTTTAAATCTGGACCCTATTTAGCATATTTTTGTGTCTATGTGAGCACTGGGGACAACAATTTTTGAAACTGGTCCTGTACAGAGGAAGAGTGCTGCAGTTGTCAGCCACAAGACTGGCTGCAATGTAATCCTTATGGGCAATTGCACTTATAATCAGTAATGTGAATATAATGCAATTGTTGTCAAAGTACATCCACCAGAAGTGCTTGTATTGCCACTGACAGACTTAGATTGTTATTCTAAGTCACTGACAACATTATGAAAAGGATCACTACAGATATAGACCTTTCTGTTGAAAAGTAAGAGATCCTTTTATCCAGAAAGAGCTGTTTTATTGCTCTTGCCAAACCAACCAGACTCCATTTACCGAAACAGTCATTTTATCATCGTCATCTTCATTCAAACTCAACAGAAGCAAAATAAAACTCACCGAAAATGTCTTGGCTCATCTCAACAGTTATCCTTAATTCATCGCATTAGATTTGAAAATATCAAGAGAGGATTGAAAGGGAGGCTGACAGCAGGGAGAAACAGCATGCAGAACCAGAATATTTTCACATCGTCCTCAGTGCATTAAGGGTTTGTTTCAAGCAAACAATCAGAGTAGGTGATTATTGGAACAGTGAAAGAAGAGACAGTTTTGGTGAGGTTTTTTCTTTTGCAGAGTTTAAATGAAGATGACAATTATAAAATTACTGTCTCTGCGATAAAGCAGCTGTTTTCTTAAACAAAAAGATCCATCTCTGTAGGGATCCTTTCCATAAAGTTGTCAGACAGAAATTTGAGCCTGTCAGTTGCAAAACAAACACTTCTGGTGGACACTTGGACGGTGATCGATTACCTGTAAGGATTTCATTGTTTCAATGCTGTAGGGGTTTCACTCAATACTGGACCACTTTCAAAAGTTGTTGTCCTCAGTAGTCGCTTGCACACAAAAATATGAGAAAGTAGGGACCAGGTTGAAAAATGCTGAAGTTGCTGTTTTATGCAGTTTGTAATTTTGCTAAGCACTGCCCTCCTTTGTTACTGTTGCTATGCCTGCCAAACTTTCCATTCTCACACTGCATTTATGCAGTTTATGGTGATAATAGTGGCAGATTTAACATCAAAATTGGGAGTATTTGTTGAGGTCTGTGACTCCTTGGAGATGTAAACAAAAGCAGATTCTCATTTTTAGGTGACGACTTTGGATTTTGTCGGCTAAAATGATGACTCATAAACAGATTTCATAAGTGTAGCTGGCTGATGTAGGCTACTGCTAACTCGACTTGTCAGCTGAGAAGTCCCCAGCTGATGTTTTAATGTTTCCATCTGACATGTTTAAAACCCTGTGAAAGTATTTATGTAAAGTTAGCTGCATAAATGTTATAACGTTAATGGTAAAAGACTTAGGCTAAAGCTCATACGCTCATTAACGCGGGAAAAGTGCAGAGTCTCGATTAGTGCAGCGGACTTTGAGAAGGGTCACCAAACCAGACTGGCTGGACCGTGGAAGACAGCCGGGATAAGAGCTATGCTAACTCGGCATAGACCTGAGACAGTGAGCCAGAGAGAGATGGATGGTCGTCAACCCACATTTATTCTGCATCAGCCCACATCCTCCTTCTCAACCCCCAACAGTACAAATGCACATGCAGCTGTATCTAACAAGTTTGGGTGGAGGTACAATTACTGCAGCTAGTAAGCTAGTGTTAGATAGCCGGACATGCTAATGTTCACAGCTTGCGTTAAAACAGATAAAGACAAAGTTTAATCAATTCCCCAGATGTGTGCTTTTATGTTTCACTTATTTGAGAGACTACAAAAAAGACGCCACCATCCAGACTTGTGCCTCCTGCACACTGCTTCAACATGTAGAGAAATGGAAAGCTTGACAGCTCTAGTTATGGTTGCTAACCTATGATTGGACAGTTACTGTTTAGAGGTGGGGCTTAGCGAAGGGTAAATTCTTGAATCCAAGAAGAGAAATAGAATCTCTACCACGTAACTGTAACATCACCAGTCGCCAGGGTGGGAGGGGTTACTTTAAAAATCATACAATTACTAATTACCTGTTAAAAAATGTAGCCAGTTACCAAGTATCACTATATAAAAGTAGTGTAACTTGATTACTTTCTGTTACTTTTGGAATCACCTCAGTCCCAAATATGGTGAAATTGTTTAGCCTAATATAATGTTTTATATTCGTTGTTGGTATATTAATTGTTTGTCCATTTATCCCTTCCTTTGTTATGCATGTATGCATTAATACTGGTAATTGTGTGCTTTTAAATGTACTTTGTATGTATGGTATTCACACTCAATCTAGGAGCAGTGTTGACCAGTTGGCTAGGTAACTGAATTTCTTTGAAGCTCATGTTAGTGATTGGTCCTCCATGTAAATGTATTTAAATTAGATGTTGAAACTTGAAAATACTCACAGCTGTAAGGTATACAGTAAATTGCACTGTACTGTGTAGAAAGAACAGTGAAACCTCCGCCCAGTGAAGCATTTTTTTCACTAGAGGCCATGATAATGAATTGGCAGCTGTAAGATAAGTTTCACTTGAGACTAGAGTGCTGTTGCGAGGCTTGTGGGACTCTACTTTACTACCCAAGCATGCAAGTGAGAAACACCATAAAAATCATGTGTTATAAGCACCTAAAAATTCACCAGATAGTGTCAGTGCTTGCTGCAGTCACAAAAAAAACCCACATGTTCACATGATGTTCAGACAATTAAGTACTTGGATTTTTCCCTATCTGTAATAATAACTAAGCGTGAGACTTGTAGACATGCTGCAAGTGGGTTGTTAAAATCCCACAAAGACAGTGTTGGGCCAACAAGCTGAGTTTTGTCATCAGTGTCTTGGTAGAAGGTCTCGCAGCATGAGGTGACCATATGGTGAAACTCTATGCCAACGGGTGTTTCATTTTCTTTCCACCTACCTATACTTGAACACAATACTTTTAGGATCATGAAAATATTATTATTATTATTATTATTAGACAATTTGGCCCATTATGCCTTCTATTAAAGGCCGTCAACTTATTTGCCAGAAATGTTCATGAAGTATGAACAGTGTGAATGCCTACATGAATTTCTAACTGAAGTAATTATTGACACCTACTGTTTTCCCACTAGGCCTCCCACATATTGCCTGCAGGCACATTACAATGATACATTGTTTTCATGAGTCATGAGCACACTCCCTGTTTGATTATGCACCATTCAAACAGGTTGTGTACATCTTCAGCACATTAATTCTTTTCTGCTCATAATACTGTGCTTAATAATGCTGTCAAGCTCAGTGAGTAGAGAGAAGGGCACTTTTCAGTGTCAGGGGTGAGGTTTTTAATTGTACGCCGTGCACAATTGTACTTGCGCTAGAGCATCTGGATTTAAAGCATTCTCATCTGCTCTTTTTGCTCTTCAATAAAGAGATAGATCAGGTACGATATCTTTGAAATCATAAGCATAAAGTATAAATTCCAGTGAAATTAACTTAAACGGAGCTCCTTGGCTTTATAACCGTGGATGAATATTATGACGGGCACCTGGTAAGGTAACTGATCTGTATTTGCATTGTTCAAACAGGTCTAGAAACAATTATTACGGTTGCCATAAAATAACTCTACAAGGTTGCAACAAATCTAAGGAAATGGGTATTGGAGACAAATATTTCCTAAAAATTTTCATGGCAACAATCAAGAAGGTAATTAAAAGGTGCTGGCCTCTTAAAGAGACTCACTTGTGTTAAAATTTTGTGAAAGCAAAATAGTCATCAACATTGTGAGATTTGATTTTGTCCATATTGCCCAGCCCTGTTTCTGACATAAGTTCTGATTAATTTAGATTAATTTTGACTAAAATGCCCTCTCTTTCTTTCTCTCCTCTTTTCTAGGTGCTGATATTTGCTGAAGATGAGTAGTGGTGGGGGGAACACCCCGGAGCCCCCCAGAGGGTGGGAGTCTCTGAAGAGGAAAGACTGTCCATCAGACCTCCTTGGCCCCAGGTGAAGACCTTCATCTTCTGTCCACAGTCTCAGTACATCTTCACTATAACACCACTTAGGGCTTGGTATTATTTAAAAAATTACAATACCAGTGATATAAAGTGATTCCGCTACCAATAGAGTACTTCATTTGATAAACTTTTTTCAAAGCTTCTTCTTTACTTGATTTACTTCTTTTCTAGATCCAGCCCGAACACCACTAAATCCTCACTGTAACATAAACACATGCCTTTTTGCTGTAACCACATATAGTTCTTTACAATACTAGTATCACAATATGGCTGTAAGTAATGATTATTTTCATTATCAGCAGATTTTTTAAAAGATTAATGGATTAATCTTTTAGTCTAAGTGAAAAATGCTCATCACAGTTTTTAAGAGCCCAAAGTGTCGTCTTCTTTTGTCCAGCAAACAATCCAAAATCCAAACATTCTTCATTTACTATCATAAATGTAAAAGAAAAGCAGCACATCTTTACATTTTAGACACTGGAACCAGCAAACGTTTGATATTTTTGCTTTAAAAAAATCATTGAAACAATTAATAATTAAATTGTTCCGACTTCACCAAATACTTAGCAATAAATTCAGGATAGTTAATAACCTCGCCAGGTTCTTCAGTACAGTGCAGTATTCAATCAATCAATTACCCGCATCCTCATTATAGCACATACAGGGTAGGGTGTCACTTATTGATTCCTCTTTTTGATTCTTGTCCCACCATTTGAGTGTGAAAACGATGACAATATGCCACAAGTCAAATAATCTTTTATTTTAAACAGCTGATCAAAACAGATAATTTGTTAAAAATTATTTCTATGGCTCTTTCTTTATAACAGGTAATATGAAGAATGCACTTTTATTCAGGGAGTGAGAGAAAAAGTGGGTGAGGGGGGGGACAGAGGTTGGGGAAATGAGTCGATGCTCTCGCAGGTCGATGAAAAAAATGCTACCGCAGCATTTTTACAGACGACAGTTTATATAAAGGCTAACAAGTCATTGTACTTTCAGCGTCCGAGAGGATGTATGAAGGTTGTCGTGACGATGTACTGAGTTGCACTCCACTGAGGTTATAATGAGGACACAAGGATGTTGTAGCTCAGGTTGTAGTGAGGTTGTTAGGATGTTGACTTGCAGTTAGAGTGAGGATGTCTGTGTTTGTCCATCAAACATGAATCATTTTCATGATCTAAGCCCGGTTGTAGCCATAATAACCTATAATTAGCTCATGCACATCCAACTCAAGTGCAAACAAATATAAAAGAGCAAATGTTCAGCTTGTACACAGCATTAAAATATTCTGCTTTTCTTTTTTTCACTTTGCCAGGGTATTTTAGCACTTGAATATTATATGTGAAATTCATATATTTAATGGTGAACTACATAGATTGTCATCTTCCTTTCCATTCTTTAAACATTTCATTTATTTTCCGTGTAAATTTTGACATCTTTGTTTCTGTCCTGGTCCTCTAGCCCTAAGAGGAACACTGAGAAGAGAAACCGGGACCAGGAGAATAAGTACATTGAGGAGCTGGCCGAGCTGATCTTTGCCAACATCAATGACATGGACGACCTCAACGTCAAGCCGGACAAATGTGCTATCCTCAAAGAGACAGTGAAGCAGATCAGGCAGATCAAGGAGCAAGGTGAGCATCCACTCTGGTTCACTCTGTGTCCTCTTTGCTTTTGCCCTGCTACGTCTCCTTCTATCACAGTTTTGGTTCAATATACTGTACACGTATGAATGTGTATTTGACGCATCAGAAGATGAGGCTCAATATGAGAATGTGAGGGGTTTGAATCTTTCAGCTTTTTCATCTTTTATCTATCTTTAATCACTTTTCCTTTCCTTTTCTACCTTCCCCTTTTCCTCTTCCTTCCTCTCATTTCCTTTTTCTCAAGTCTCTTCCTCAAGAATTTCATGATGAAATAGAGACTCTGTTCATGCTCTCACCACCATGAACATTGCAGGAGGAGAATGTGGTTGTTGTAAGAAGTAAAGAGTCTTAAATAATTTTATAGTAATAATTTTATGGGCCCCTCACAGGTTATACAATTTGTCCTGCATAAAAATGTGTGTTAATTTGTGAGCACAGCCTAATTTTACGTGTGAACCAAAACAAACCAAAATTAGGAATACCACTGACCAAACAGAGCAAGACTCTTTTAACACAGAGTACACAGAACAGACAGGAAAGCTCACAAAATTCAAACTCCTTCCAGTGATTGGTCTAAACTCTCGCTCTGTCCTGTATATCAGTTCCAACAGAAAGCTAAAGTGAATGTCAATATACTGAATTGTAATGTGGAAATATACAGCATGTGAGTGGTAACACACTGTGTAATGATAATGAGTGTGATGGTGAGACAGACTGAGGCAGAGATGTTATGTAACACTGACCAACATGATGTAAGTCTGCAAAGGAGAGCAGACAGATCTGCCCTCAGCTCGGTCTCTCAACCTCCCTGTCTCCCTCTATTCCTCTCCTTTCCTTCACCTTCTTTTCGTTTTCACCTCCCTCATTCCTCGTCTTTGTCTTCTGTTCTCTACACACCCCTTTACTTTTCTTATCCCTCTCTCATCCTTCCACAAATGATTTTTGTCATTTTATTTCCCTGTGTTTTCTATACTTTCCTTTTTCCTGTCCTTTATATCCCTTTCTTTTTTTTTCGTGGTCATCTTTCATTTTTTATCGACCATCTGTCTTTGCCTTTTCTGTCCTTTACCTTGTCTTTTAATTCCTTTCATTTTATTTTATTTTCCTTCCATTACTGTCATGACAGTTCTTTCCTTTCCTTTCCTTTCCTTTCCTTCCTTTTTCCCTTTCCTTCTTTTCCTTTCCTTCCTTGTGTCTTTTTCTTCACCCTCTCCTTTTTCCTTTCCATCTTTGATCCCTTGTCAACAATCTGCTTTTCGCTCATTTTCTTTCCTCTTTCCCTCTCCATATCTCCTCTCTCCTCTCATTCAATCCTTCCTCTCTCCTTTCTGTCTTTCTCTCATTTCCTCCCTCTCTCCATCGCTCATTTTCTCCTGCGGTCAGCCAGTCAGTGTCCACGTGTTTTAGCACTGTTTGTGTCTGAAAACAACAGCTGAATAAGCACACGCACACACACGGATGATACACAACTCACACAGCTGTTTGGCCGACTTCAGAACCCACTGTTGTCCTGCAGCCTCAGTATTTAACAAATGAGGTTGAATTATTTGACACAAAATGTATTTATATAAAACAGTTTTACAAAAGTGACATAAAAACTGAAAAAGTCCATATAGCCTAATTAAACCAGCAGAAACATGTGAACCGTTACTACTTAATGAGGAGTAGCTAAAAGAAATCAGTAGCTTTGTTTAGTGCAGCAAAAAGGTCACCTGCTGAAGAGAGGGAACATATACATGGACAAAAATAATGGTATTGTGCCTTCTTGTGTGTGTGTGTGTGTGTGTGTGTGTGTGTGCATGTGCGTTCATGCGTGCATGTGTGTCAGACGACTTACTTTGCGGGATGTGTTTGGCACACAAGTCCCATTTAATTGCAGGGTCATATTATAGATGGAAGATGAGTGTGTGTGTGTGTGTGCGTGTGTGTGTGCGTGTGTGTGTGTGTGTGTGTGTGTGTGCGTGCGTGCGTGCGCGCTTCCATTTCTGTCAACTC
>JAJHUR010082337.1:0-10948 GCA_027495735.1 Lutjanus campechanus
ATTTGCACACATTTCCTCACCTTCCTCATCTCACTTTCCCTCCTCTTCTTTCCCTCCTCTTCCTCCATCTCGACCCTCTTTCATAAACCCTCCTGTTGTGGAGTCGTGTTGTTGATGGAGCGCCGGGTTGCTTCTCTGAATTATTCAGAAACATTAAAGTCACGCTCATGTTAACAACAGAATGTCTCCGCCATGTTTTATTCAGCCTCAGATTCACTGAGAACACAGACACTCACTTCAGTTCAGTGCTTATGTTGGTTATTAAACTGTTCTTGAAACAAAATCTTAAATATTATGTCCAAGACATGTTAATTTGCCACACATTCATTTCTGTTTACAGCACTCTTTAGGATTATCAGATATTTGCCTCTCCTCTGCAGGAATACCACCTACTCTGAAAGAGATATATTTATCAATGTGTGCAAATATTAAACTATGCATTGTGTCAGTGAGGTCACAGTTACCTTGACCTTTGGCCACCAAAAATGGATTAGTTCATCCACAAGTCTAACTGGACATTTGTGCCAAGAATGGTGCTGATGTGAGGTTACAGTGACCTTTGACCTTTTTGGGACAGAGATGAGATCACAGAGACGTTGACCTTTGACCACCAAAATATAAATCTGAAGAAAATCCCTCCAACCATTCCTGATATATCGTCTTCCTGAGAGTGGGATGGACATGAGGTCACATTTACCTTTATCTTTGACTGCCAAAAGTTTATCAGTCCATTCTTGAGTCTAAGTGGACATTTGAGCCAAGTCTGAAGAAATTGCCTCAAGGCGTTCTTGAGAGATCCTGCTAGAAGTATGAGACAGACATGAGGTCACAGATACCTTGACCACTGATCATTGAAATCTAATCAGATCATCTTTGAGTCCAAATAGACGTTTGGACCAAGTTTGAAGACATTCCCTCAAATCAAGACTGATCCTGGTTTGGTTGTAGATTATTTAAAAGCCAGCTTCATGTTTAGCAGATTTGGTGTTTGCAGCGCTTTTTTTGTCATGGCTACCATTTTATATCAGGGAATTTAGAGACTTGGGTTTTGTGAGTATGTTTAGTTTATTTTGTTAATTTTGCCACAGATGTGATACAGATGTTTACCTGCTAACTGTTAAGTAATGTGTGTACAGATTTATACATCTGAAAGATCTGAAGCAGAACCAATACACATATCCAGAAAGTCTTGAAGCGTCTCATGTCTACTCTTATAATGGCAGGTTGGGGTTAATTGACCAATCAGAGAGCAGGTGACTGGATCCAGAGGTGGAGCGATTCCTGTGAACATCTAAGATGTCTTGATGTCGCTCGTCTTCTTCTGGTCTCCATCGGGCCGAGCTGATATTGACAGAATGACATCAGTTTATACATCTATGTATATGAATGTATGTATTTGTATATTGATGCATCTTTATGTGTGTCTGTGTGTCTGTGTGTTAGTACCTTTAACACTGAGCCAGCTTTCAGGAGACGACCCCTCCTCCAGGTGTTTGCATTTGTAGAATCCCTCATCAGCTTTGGTCACTGCTGTCAGAGTCAAGTTGTCCAAAACTGTATATCTGAGACACAAACACACAGGAAAACAATATTTTATCTGTTTGAGAAGTTAGCTTCAGAGATTTTTTTTAATCTTGTTTGTTAACGTGAACAAAGAGAAATGTAAAGCAGCAAATTTTGATTTTAGGGGGAGTTACAATTGGAACTCTTTCTTGATGAAAAGCAGTTCATCCAGTCTCCCAATAAAGACAGGTTTTAATTTTAATTTTGGCACAATGGCACCAAACCTGTGATGAATATTCTGAAGTGGGCAAGTTAAAAAGTGCGTAAACTCAGATTATAAAATATTTTACCTCACCCAGCGGTCATCCTTGTAGTAGACGGCTCTAAAGTCGGAGGTGAATTCCTTGGTTATTTTGTTTTTTCTTAAGCAGCGCAGCGTCACGTCCTCCCCCTCAAACACAGGAAGTGGTGGACTCTCCAGGACAACCGTCCGATCAACTGCACAGAGGAAGACAGTTTAGCTAAACAACAGTCTAAACTGTGTGAACGTATTGCCAGCTTGCTGACTGACAGTTAGCTTACTAATGATTTTAGTGGGCGATGCTTAGGTTGGAGGCAAAACAATTCCCTAAATATGTTAGCTAACAATGGTTAGCAAGTTTTGTTGGCTTGCTTTTTAACAATTGCTGAAGAAAATACCAGCTCTTCTAAATATGATTGGTCATTCGCTCTCCGGGACTGCCAGTGTTACTTAAAAAGGTTCACATTAACCAGTGGGAGAAGACTGGCCGACCCCTACACACTCACTCAATGGATGGACCATCTTTCTACAGCTGCCACAGGGTTGGGTTACTGGATGGATATAGCGTTGACTGGCCGAGTCCTTCCCCCTTCAGTGTCTGGAGGCAATTTTGTGATTTTATTTTGGGCCCAGTCTCATAACCAGTGGGTTAGATATGGGGCTTCCATCCAGGTGACTGAGGGTCAAGTCCTATGTGTGATCAGTTTTTTTTTCTGGCTTTCAACTGAGAGATTTGGACGTACTTATTTAGTGAGGGTCCAAAGTGGCAATAAGTAATGTGAAATATGGTCTAAATGTGTCTATCAATGTCTTCAGAAAAACTCTCACTTCTGAACCAACCCTAACCCTGCAGCTATGGTAACTCATTCCAGGGCGTTAACTTAGGACATGAACAGGCCGTTTCATTGAGACTCACCTAAGGGAACAGTGGTAATGTTGAGGGCGTTGCTTCTCTCCCCTGTTGAACTCTCACACCAGTACAGTCGGTTCGACCAGGGATATCCAGATCGGATGGTGCAGGATAGGTCATGGCCTGAAGACACTTGACCGGGACACTCTATGATTTCTCCCAACCATTTGTCAAACCTTGGAAACCAGAAGCAAATGTGTTGTCTCAGGACTGTGAATATGAGGCCGGTGTTTTTAGTCATGCTAGTTTCTAGTAATTTGATTATTTAGGGGCTCTTATGTTCAAGTTTTTGTTATCTGTCAGGATTCTGGGAATAAAAATGTTTCTTGGTTTCAACTTTAGATTATTGTAGCGTTTCAGACATAGGAATCGTAGTTTGTAATTTCTTTTGGAACAATTCCCAAAGCTGAGTTAAGTAAAAGGCCAACCTCATCATCTTCCACTGGGTGTTATTGTTGGGCAGCTGGCAGCTCAGCGTGAATATCTCATGGACAAGGAAGTGGCTTCTGTTGTGGCTGACCACGTCTATGGAAGCTCTGGGAGAAGTGTCTGTGTTGGGGGTGATGAAAGTGATAAACAGTCATCATATAAATAAATATAAATGAAAAAAAAACAGTAATTAGTTTACACTCTCTTTCATATTATATAAAATTAGCATTTTTCCTAACCATCCACCCAGATTATAGAGTGCCAAGCATGAACATAAACATCAGGTAAGCTTCCATCATCGTCACAGGTGTAAACACCCTGGTGCTCATGGGTAACAGGGCCCAGCACATAGGAGATGCCTTCAGACGCTCGCTGACTCACCAGGACCTGTGAGAACAGAGGAGACCACACATTTAGAGAACAGATTAAAGGGTATGTTTTTCTCCTGCTTATCTGGAGTCAGGTTGCAATGGCAACTCCAGACGTTCCAACGCTTTCCAGCTTCTCCAGGGGGAACCTGAGACGTTTCCAGGCCGGATGAGAAAGGGTATAGTAGAAGGTAGGTTCAGTAGAACCCTCTGGCTAGTTTCTAGATGAAACCCTTGGAATATAAAAGATTCTTCTACAGAACATAGGGGGTCTCATAGGGGGTGAAACCTTTTACAGATGGTTCTAGGTATAAAACCCTTTGTGTTGAGTTCTGGGTAGAGCTCCTTTGAAGGGCTCAATGGTTGTAAAAAGGGATTATCCTATGGGGACAAGCCAAAGAACCCTTCTTCTTGTTAGCACTTTTATTTCTATGACTGCACCGTTCCAGTTGGCCAAATTGGTGCCTTTGATGAAAAAAAACAAAACAAAAAAAAACTTGACAAGAATTTCCAAGTACGTTTTAAGGAATTTCATGATACAAACTGGAACTAAGGTTGACTCTGCAAAGGGTCAGTTGCTGTGGTCAGGAGAATTTTAACAACCTAAAAACAGGTAACCTTCTTGGTCCTCTCAGGGCCCATATTGGTCCACACTAGTTGCAGGTCCAGCTTGTCACTGTAGTTCCCAGGGTCATTGTGTGCGGTGCAGTTGATCATCACGGTGTCGCCCACACTGAGGTACCAGGTCGGAGAAACCTCCATCCTTGTTCCCACACCTTTATATTCGCCGGGTTCTGACTCCCGACGCTGTACATCTGATAACACAACAAGAAGTTCACTGTTACACCAGGTTATATCTCTTCAGAAGCCTGTTGACATCAATTAATCTGGACATGGAGTCATGGATGCCTTTTTATCTGCTAGATTTAAGATTACTGGGGGACATCAAACCTGTGCGTCAGCTTTTTTCTGCAGTTTTATTTTATTCTTGAACTATATTACAGTCACATCTATTTTGCTACGATACTACTGTACCTCTCCTGTCACGTCAAATACAGCCCATCCTTCTTTACTCACTATGAGATGAGGATCCTGCGTTCACAAAGCAGAAGTGGACACACAGCACTGAAAACAAAAGTTAAGATCAGCGTGCAGTTGTGGAAAGAATTACAATGAAAATGTAAAACAAGTTATGAGTGATACAGTCACACACTTACAGAGAAGCCCACAGACTGAAGTCCGTCTCATCCTGCTGGAGTCTTGCTGTTTTCTTCCACACTGATGATGATCAAACACTTGAAGCTTTATTTTCATTTGGTCGTCGGCCCCTGAAATGTTCTCAGCGAGTCATGTGGCTTCCCTCCCAGCCCCTCTGATTGGCTGGTTGTTTGTGGTTGATACATGTTTGGTTCTAGCAGGTTAAAGGTGAATCTTTGTTAAACAAACAAGAGAATGTGCATTTCTGTGTGGTTTCACCTTAACCTTATTTCACCTAATACAGAATCAGAATCAGATTTATTAGCAAAGTATTTGTACATATTCCAAGAATCTGACTCTGGTTCTACCACATTTTTATATTCCAAGGGGGTTTATCTTTAACATACTCAGGAGGTTCTATGGAGAACCTTTTTATATTCCAGTTGTGTTCAGTTGTGTGTTTAGTTGTAGCTGTAGTCTGTTCTTGACCTACACTAAGAAATAACTTGAAACATAAAGGCTTCTTTGGCTTGTCCTCATAGGAGAACCATTTTTGGACCTTTTATATAGATTCCACTTGGAACCCTTTCAGAGTGCTACCTAGAACTCAACATAAAGGGTTATACCTAGCATCGTCTGTGAAAGGTTCCACTCAGAACCCCCTTTGAGAGGTGAAACATAGAATCTATCCATGGTGTAATGGTTCATCCTAGAACCTTCTCCAGGGGTTCAGTCCAGAACTGTTCCACCTTCTAATGAAGCAAACAAGAACCCAGCCAGGGGGTTTCGAGAACCTTTCTATATCCCAAGGGTTTTATCTAGAACCCACCAAGTGGTTTTATTAAGAAACATTTTATATTCTAGTGGTTCCACCTCAAGGGGGCTTGATTGAGAATGTTTTTATATGCCAACCATGTCTACCTTTTTATATTTATCAATAACACACAGAGAGGGTTTTATTGACAACCTCTTTATATTACAAGAGTTTTATCTAGAACCCACCAAGGGAGTTCTACCAGGGAACGTTTTTATATTCCAGGGGTTTTATCTAGAACCCACCATTAGGGTTCCACAAGCGAACCTTTTTATATTCCAAAGGTTTTATCAAGAACACACTCAATGTGTTCTATAAAGAAAGAACAAATATCTGGTACAACACAATCCTCTTTTCTTTTCATTGAAGATTATTTGAGAAAGACCAGAAACAAAAATAAGTAAATGTGAGTTTTATTTGGGTTCAAGAAAATCAGCTCATACTGTAATGTCAAACCATTAAAAGCATTTTATGACACAGAAATGAAGTTTATACATCACACACCTGAACGAAACTGATGTGTGATAACATGACAGAATAGACAGAATTAATATACAACATTATAGTTTGTGGTTTGTGGCAATTTTCAGATAACACAAAACTTTACTATGCAGATCAACGGCATCTGTATAGGGTTTGGTTTCTGAATTGCTTTTGAAACGTGATAATGACTGGCATGTGACTGCAGGTGATGGTCTGCAGGTGCCAGGTGTGGTAATAGGGGCTATAAATAGCCACAGATATTTGAGGTCATCTTGTTGCAGATGTGACACAGATGTTTGGTAAAACTGTGCTGTTCTTAAAACAGGTGTAAAGGCTGTTGGAGCAGAGAAATTAACACAGTAATGTGTGTAGACCGATTTATAAATCAGAAACATGCACACATGTAGCTTTACAAATCTGACGTACAGCACAGATTCACATAAAGGAAGTCTTCATGTCTACTTTTAGATCAAGTTGGGGTTAAGTTGGGACCAATCAGAGACCAGGCGACCGGGCCTTGAGGTGAAGCGTTGCCAGCGTAACCTAAGATGTGGTGATGTTCTTCTGGTCTTCTGCAGGCCGAGCTGATAATATATTGAAAAGTGTTAATTTGTAAAGTGGTACACAGTGCAGGCCAACATTCACACATTCTGTACTCAAGATGTAGTACACATATTTGTGAAAAAAAGACTAGTAAAAGTAGAAGTACTCATCCAACTTCTTTACTCAAGTAAAAGTGAAAAAGTACAGACTACATATAAAAGTAAAAGGTCATCTTCTGAAGGACGTGTCTACCAACTGTTTCTGTGCAAAGTGAACTGAACCTCAACTTTTCTCTGCAGTCAAGTCTCTGTTTCATCTTTTCAGGTCCTATTCAGTTTTTACATCTTTTCCGTCTGTTATGTTTTCGTCTTTTACGTCTTTTTTGTTTTGTTGTTACGATTGTTGTGCATGATATGCACTGATGGATACACTAAGGAATCATCTTTTCTGTGTCTTCTTGTCCTGTCAATTTAGGTTGAACTCAGCCTTGCTGCTGGGAAGGCAGCGCAGTGATACAAAATAAATATAATCAATAATTCTCCTCAAATGCTTCAAAACAGTGTTCAAATATAGGGAGTAAAGGTAAAAAGTTGCCTGAAAAATAAATATTTGAGTACAGATAGCTGAAAAGTCTTCTCTCTGTATGTAAATGTACGTGTTTATGTGTGTGTTGGTACCTTTAACGGAGATCCAGCTCTCGGGAGTGAATCCGTACCACGGGTGTTTGCATTTGTAGAATCCCTCATCAGCTTTGGTCACTGCTTTCAGAATCATGTCGCCCCGAATACCAATCCTTCAGAACCAAACACACAGAGGCTCATATTACACATTGACTTGTTTTTGTTGTGTCACTTCTCCTGTAATATTCTTGTATGTATGTATGTTTTTTGAGCCTTTTATCCTTTTTATGAAGCTTTTTGCAACCTTGGTTTTGAAAGGTGCCACATCAATAAACCTTAACTTACTATGGTTTAGTACAGTAAATACTATAGAACATATTTCTCCGTTAATGAATACTTTACCCTATCTCTGTGTGTTCGTTCTTCCAGTAATCCGCTGTGATGCTTTGGTTGAATTCCTTCATGTTTGTGTCTATTCTGTATAAGCAGCGCAGCACCACATCCTCCCCCTCCGGCACAGGAAGTGGTGGACTCTCCATGATCGTGTGCAATGCGACTGTAGGGAGGAAGTTTGGCTAAACAATGGTGTAAAGTCTGTTTTTTTTTACCTTTAGGCCTAATAGAACAGCACAAATATATATTTTAAAATAAACCATTGAATTTACTGTGGTTTTATCAAACAAAATTTGAGCTTGCTGACTAACTGTTTGCTTGTTTAGCTTGTTTAGTTTTCTAGCTTGAAGAGTTTTTTCCTTCTTCAATCAGTCTTAATAGAAATTAAGTTGTGTTCAATCCTGAGAATAAACTACCACAGTACACAAAAAAGAGACAGAGGATCAAGCTCACTGGCACTAGAATGTTCCTGGATGGCTAGTATGTTAGCTTGCAAGCTACTGTCTGGGCTAATAACCTGTAAAATAGAGAATGAATTTTCAATATTTTGTCATCTGTTATAAACTGCACGTCTGTTTACTTCCTGTCAAAACTATAGATGCATTAACTTCACTTACAAACTTACTGATGCTTTTTGTTCAACCAGAAAAAGTAACTTAATTATCCATCCATACATTTTCTGTAACCGCTTATCCGTGAGGGTTGCGAGGAGCTGGAGCCCATCCCAGCTGACTTTGGGTGAGAGGCGGGGTATACCCTGGACAAGTCGCCTGTTCATCGCAGGGCAAACTTAATTATCATAAAAGACAATTCAAATTCAAACATGACAGAAACAAAATAAAACTCAGATATTTTTTCAGAGCTTACGGACAGTGACTGAGGCACTTTATAGCTCGACAGGAAGTAAACAGACGGACACCTTGTAAAACACTATGCTGTGCAAGCAGAGAATCAAAGGTGTGTACTTGTGTTGGTAATGTTGATGGTGGTGCTCCTCTCCCCTGTTGAACTCTCACACCAGAACAGGTTGTCCGCCCAGGGGGATTCAACACGAGGGGTGCAGGACAGTTGGCGGCCTGAAGACACTTGACCAGGACACTCTGTGATATTTCCGAACCACTGGTTAAACCTTGGAAAACAGAAGCACAATGTGTTGTTACCTTGTAACTGTGAGTATGAGACTGTTTTAGCCGTACTCTTATAAATAAAAGAGAACCATACAGGAGACCCGTTTTTGGTTTCTGGTAAAAACTAAATTTCAAAGCATAGAGAGACAGCACTTGTGAATTTATGCAGTGATATGTGTCGTCCAGTGCCTTTTGTCCACTTTATGTTCTTATGATTTTTCATAAATCCTCAGATCTCCTCAATTCGTACATCTGCCCCTGCACTTGGAACCCCTTCTGAGGGCTCTACTGAGAACCCAGCATAAAGGGTTATACCTAGAATTATTGATGAAACGTTCCATCCAGAACCCTCTTAACGTGGAAAAAATGTCACTGAAAAGTACGTGTGCTTGCATGTTTTGTAGTTAATAGGCTGAGGTTGATCATTTTGAAGTTCTTGTATTTTTCTTTATTTGTTGACGGGGTTCCGGGAATAAAAATGTTTCTTGGTTCCAAATTTTTGGCCTGTCTTGTAGAAAAATTCTCAAAGCATATACATATGTAAGTAAAAGGCCAACCTCATCATCTTCCACTGGGTGTCATCGTCGGGCAGCTGACAGCTCAAATTGAAGGTCTCACCGTGGACAAACTGGTTCCTGTTGTGGCTGGTGAGATCTATGGAGACTCTCGGAGAAGCATCTGTGTTGGAAGTTATAAAATTAATTCATTAAACGATGCAACAAGAATTAAGTTTATTCTTTCTTTAAAATTATATAAGTGTTTGTTGCTAACCAGCCACCCAGATTATACGGTGCCAATCAAGCACTAAAACATCAGGTAAGCTTCCATCATCGTCACAGCTGTAAACACCCTGGTGCTCATGGGTAACGGGGCCCAGCACATAGGAGATGCTTTTAGATGCTCGCTGACTCACCAGGACCTGCGAGAAGAGAGTAGACCACACATTAACTCCCTAAGTCCTGCCACTAGGGGGCTCTCACATTAAAGTTGAGCTGAAATGAAAAATACCCTTTTACATCACATCCCCAGTTATACTGTGCACTTATTTAACAATATACGCCAAAAAATTTATTACATTTTTATTCTATTTTAAAATCATGGAAAAATTGTTTTCGTCTTTCCATAAAACAGAATCTGACGGGCGCTTACTTTAGCTAGAAATAACCAATTTCAACTTCCAGTTTCCATCCACCTGCAGAGCACTGAGCGATTCATTAGTTAGCTTGGTAGCAACAGTGTCAACATGTCAGTGTGTCTTCCAAGATGTTCAAGACCCCAAATCTTGTTCTGTTAGCTCGAAATTCTTCAAAAAATCTTGTGAAAGCACCACTACCCCCCAAAAAAGACTTACGGGTATTTGATAAGTTATTTGTTACTTCCCGTATTACCTGAGAGTGAGGTGGAAATATTAAAAAGTCAGTTGGTGACTTTGTTTTCAACCAACTCATGGAGCTGACATCAGCTTAAGTAGCTAGCTGGCTACAGCAGATAACATCAGCCAGCGACAGTCATCAGCTCACCAAATCGGTGGGTACCAGCCAGAAATGTGAAGCTGCTTTTGTGTACGTCTGTCTGAAGAGAAGGACTCATTGTTTTAAAAATTACTAAGAATACAAGAAACCAAGGAGCTAAAGGAACTAAGGAACCTAAAAAATGTAACTGAATTGGAGAATACTTGTTCTGAATGTTGATGCCCCAAACCTTCTTGATCTTCTCTCCAGGGCCTATCGTGGTCCAGGTCAGTTGCAGGTCCACCTTGTCACTGTTGTTCTGTGGGTCATTGCCTGCGGTACAGTTGATCTCTACAGTGTCGCCCACACTGAGGTACCAGGCCGGAGAAACCACAAAGTATGTTCCGATGACTCCAGAGTAGTTCCTCTTGGGGATGATCCCCCGACGCTGTACATCTGGTGACAGACAGAGAAGAAAGACCATAGTTTTACCAGGTTCTGCCTCTCTGGACATAAGATAAAGACTGAAAAAGTATTAGAAGTAAACAGCTTCACAAAAGTCCATCCATCCATCTTCAGTTCCAGCAGGGGACCCCAGACAGCCCTTTCCCCGGCCACATTAACCATCTCTGACTGGTGGATCCTGAGGCGTTCCCAGGTCAGGGTGGAGATATAGTCTCTCCACATGCATTATTTTAATAATCAAAATTCAAACTAATTATATATTTTATTCCATTCTTTGTAAACAATACAACATCACATCATTTTTCTTTTATAAACTGTTAAGTTCTGCAGTTCTGTAGTATGTT
>JAJHUR010082338.1:0-11022 GCA_027495735.1 Lutjanus campechanus
GAACCAGTGGAGCTTCCAGCTCAGCCCGACTGACCAGACTTAGCAATGTTGGCGGGTGGGAAGCTGGTGAGGGCTCACCATTTTGTAAATGTATCACTAGTACATTTTTGTGTTTGGTCTTTCTACACTGTATTGGTCTAGTTTTGCAACAAATGCTCCACCAGAAACAACAAATTAGGCTGTCATTGCTTTCCACTTACTCCCTTTTAATTACTTCATCAGCGAATTGACTCACCAACCAGACAACCAAAAAGTTGTTCTAATTTATGGTTTATAATTAGCCACACATTATAACTATTTCATACAGATCTTGTCAGCACACAAGAATCTTAAACCTTGGAAATTCTGAAGCAGTTGTTTGATTGAAAGTGGGTGTGAATACACCTAGCTGTGGTTGTTTTTCATTTGAGCAGAGACAAGTTTCTCTCCAATGTAAGAATCATTTCACTTCAAAGAAAGACCGTAGTCCCCTTTTTACTGCCCTTTTCTTTGGAACTACTGTGGCTAAACTTTTCCAAACATGTGTGGGTTGACCAAGCTCTCTGACTACTTGAGATTACTGTTGATCAGTGTTTATAAAGGTCTGGAGTTGAGCCACACTCTTGATTAATCCTCAATTTGCCAGCATAATGTGTTTTTGTAATGTCAAAACATCTTTTTTTTTTTTGCAGAAACTGAAAATGCTTGAGAATGAATACAAGTGCCTCTTGAAAATAAACCGAGATCCGCCTTTTAACAAATCAGGTATTGATACCGTGCACTGAAAGTCACTGTGTACCTTTGTTTACTTTTCCCTCAAATACTTTAATGGGACATCAGTGTGATCACACTGTTATATGAGGTTTCATGTTTGACAAGTATATGAACAATAGGACTGTAAACATTAGGAATCATGTTTTTGTGGCTGTGCTGGTGATGCAGGTTTGTACTGCAGTCGTAACTGGGATGGCTGGCTGTGCTGGGACGACACTCAAGCAGGAACCTACGCCTCCCAAAACTGCCCTGATTATTTTTCGAACTTCGACCCAACAGGTGAGCAGTGTGACTCGAGAGTTTAGCTGTAAAGGCTTTCTGATATCTTGTTAACCTCTTCTGATTTTCTACTGAACATTTGGACAATCAAAAACTCTTAAAAGATGAATTATTTACCAAATTTAACGGGACTGAAGTTTATATCAACATAGGAGAGGATGTTCTGGGAAAATTGTGTAAGGTTCCTTAAAAGTTCTCTAAAGATGATGTATGTCATGAACCTTTACAGAACACTGGGGATGTTCCTTTGCAATTCAAAGTTCCTCATAGGCCTTTTCCACTAACACGGAACCACCCCTTCCTGGTGTGCAAGGCTAATATTCGACAATTTTGAGCATTACCACCAAAAATAAAGAAAAATTTGTTCCCAGCTGGAACCAAGAAATGGCTGGTCTTCCTTTTTGTGCATTATGTTGATCACATGATTGATTACAATGGATCCACTCAAAACTGGTGGAAACATGGGCTGGTTCACTAGATAGCTCCAAGGTTCCAACCATCTCGAATAGTACTGGGGGGGGCTTTTAATAGTTAAGACTACCTTTAATACAGGGATATTCTATTTTCTGTTTTTCTACGTTCACATTGCAGCAGTACAAAGAGGACATTTGGAACATAAACATAACGTTATGTACAATTCTCTGTTGGTCGTATGAGGCGATATGTTTCCTTGAGGTTCCTGTAATGACACTAAAGGTTCTCCAAACAGTATGGTCTCAAGGGAATGTCCTATAGTAACTGTCCCTTAAACACCTGAATGTTTGCTGAAAGTCCGCCAAATAATGTTCCCCCCTACCCTTTAAATAATTCCACATTGTGACCATCCTGGAACATTCTGGGAATACTGTCTTACAAAACAACATCCTCTACACCAGCAGAGATGTTCTCAGAACGTTTTGGGAACCTACAATTACAAGGGTGCACAGATTTATAGAGGAGTGGAAATTGTTAAGAGAATGTGTTACACACCTGATTTTTCTTTTATCACATAATTGGTCTTTTCAGAAAAGGCAACTAAGTACTGCGGAGAAGACGGGCAGTGGTTTCACCATCCAGAGACCAGCAAGACTTGGACCAACTACACACTCTGTGCTGTCAACACTAAGGAGAAGTTGAAGGTAATGTTTATGTAACAACTTTTCATCACAAAGATCATCATACACAGACTTTCTTGGAAAATGGCTTAAGATAGCTGCTGGGTTTTCCTCTAAGCTCAAGACATGTGGCCTCTTCCACAATTATGAAATACTTAGCATATAGCTTCCACAAAACCGCAGACTATACGCAGTATCATACGGTTGCATAGATTTCACAGGGGTAAGCCTCACATAGTGGTATTAAGCATTTCCACTGGGGATGTGGGTATATTTATACTGCAACTGAAACATGAGAATAAGCTAGTTATGCTGTCATGAGCCTAAAATTTGTCTTTACTTGTTTTTCACCAATAAAGAGTAGTTGTATCATGTCTATGACTTTTTTTTTCTCATGTGGACATCAATTTACAATGATCGCCAAAACCATCACATGGGATCAAACTGACCTTGGCAAAAACAAAAATTCGTAACTAGACACCATTAGAGTCGTAAAAATAACAGATGGGAATGGGAACCTATTTCTTCCACTACACTATAGTAGGTGGTCCACAGTACAGTACAGACACTGTCAACCACAGAGATACAGGACAAACACATTTTTACACTCAAAAAAAATTTCTCTACGTGGCATAATCGTGTCATGCTTTTTTAACCTCTGTGCTCACTGTATAGTTTGACTGATCATGACTGTGTGTGTGTATGATGTTGACTTCACTAAAATGAAGGCAGCTGCCCAGCTCTCAGGGGACACTGAGGTAGAGCCCACTGACGAGGCAACAGTCAGTCCCATGGTTAACCCGGAGGAGCAGGAAATTGTAAGGAAGAAAATCCTTGACAGCCAGTACAAATGCTTTGAGAAAATGAATCGAGATCTACCTTACAACAAATCAGGTAAGAGACGATATCTACTGAGACTCATTGTGGCTTTCTGTTGTTGTGCCTCTTCCTCTGTGGATGTTTAACTTTTTCTGTTGCTTTGTTTAGGTCTGTATTGCAGTCGCAACTGGGACGGCTGGCTGTGCTGGGATGACACTCCAGCAGGAACTTACACCTCTCAAAACTGCCCCAATTATTTTGTCGACTTCGACCCCACAGGTGACCTCACGCACTCAAGAGTCAATGAAATATTAATTACTTTGAGGATGAATTATTCACCAGTCATAACAGAACCTGCATACATAGACACGACTGTATGGATTTTAATGAATTGTTGGAGATTCTGTATTTATTACTAAATTGTTACTTTTAGAAAAGGCCACTAAGTACTGTGGGGAGGACGGCCAGTGGTTTCGCCATCCGGATACCAACAGGACTTGGTCCAACTACACACTCTGCAATGAAAACACTAAGGCAAAGTTGAAGGTAATTCATTTAAGATAAAGTAGCCTGCTATCTAAAATCTATTGCATGGTAGCCACAGTGTGATGGGTCAGCATAATCTTTTTCTTTTTCCTGGTATTTGGATTGTGGGCAGATAGGATAAAATGTGGAAAATGGAAATATGTAGCTCTGATGTATTAACTCATAAATATTGTACCAGACACCATTATTAACAGGCTTTTTATTTCCAAGACGCATTACTCTCCTATACTGAGCTACACAGAAATATTTAGACAGGGTTGCACCAAAAATGATAAATTTAATCTCAGATTAGCGTAGTTCTAATCAGAGTTTAGCCAAACTGGGTTTAAAATGAGTAAATCCAGATTTAAGAGCTCTGTTGCACAACTAAAAACTCAGTTTAGTAAATCTGTTTACTGGTATAAACTGAAATAAAGAGTTTAATCAATGTGGAGATGCTTGCTCACATAAATTAAAATAGATAAATAAATAAATTGAAAAAATATTATTATATATTATATCAGTTATACATTTGGATGATGTTGGGACCTAGTAAGTATAAAGGGGTAGAGATGCTCTGTATTCTTTAACAATATTAACAAATTCTTTGCTAGCTAGCTAAAAAGTTTACAAAAATGTTGGGCTAAATTGTTTGCTAGCTAGCTAAAGCATTAATAAAACCTCTATAAAGTTTGTTAGCTAGCTAAAAAGTGAATAGAATAGTAGGCTGCCTTGTTTTGCTAGCTAGCTAAAAATGTAACAAAATGTTACAGTTTTCTCTGCGACAGGACATGTGTGTACATGACGGCACATGACAGGCATCATATGATGTGCCACGCCGCGGTGCCGGTGGCGTGTTTTAGCCTTAAGACTGAGGGGAAGATTTACTGAGCCTGACACAAATCACTGACTGAAAAGAAACGCAAAAGTGTTTTCTGCTCAGACATTAAGTCTGCTGCTTTTTCTCTCATTCTCTCCCTCTTATTCCCCCTTAATATTTTAACTGTTATTTTTAACAGAATAGTAGTACACATCTGTAGATCTATACTGTGTTTTTCAGCCTGGTGTTAGGCTCACAGTGTAGAAAAAGTGTACAGTTTATTTTGTTGTGCTCTGAGCACTGATCCGCTGAGCTGACATAGCGCACAGGATGCGCTGCTGTGTGCACAGCTGCACCCAGCGTGTGTGTGTGTGTTTGACTGAGAAGAAGACAGAAAGCGGGAGAGGAAGGTGGAAGGTGGACTACTGCACACAATCGCTGCACAAATTCTTTTTCATTTGTGCAAGTTGCAATGGAGCTGTTGCTGTAGCTGCACATGTTACTACCTTAAATTGTAGTTGTTATTCAGTGCTGGTAGGCGTTCTTCTTTTGCTGGCATTTAACAGCAGATGCCCTCCCTGTCAGGTCTGGAAGAATTGCATCTCCAGCACCCCCAGTACTGTAAAAAATGAGTACCAATTCGTTTTCAAAATTTAGGCATTAACTTTGTACCTAAGTATCTATTCTTGTGACGTCCCTACACCTGTCACTGCTACACTTCAATGGTCATATATGTTATCTGTGGGAGTTCTCGACAGTCAACCTATTCTGTTGTGTTGGTGGTTTATAGATACTAAGTGTATTTGCCAGTTCTAAAGCACCTGTGTGTGTTTGCTAATTGCTTGTATTTTATACCTTATGTTTAATAAAATGAGCACCAAACACCAAAGCAGCTTCTTTACTCTTAACTACTGGTCACAAGGAACACAAATGAAATATGGTAGTTCACAATAGGTACATTGCTGCACCCGAAAAGGACATGTCACACGACACACTTGCATTTAGCTAAAGACTGTGATTAGACCAATTGTTGTACAGTTTTTCCTACAATCGAAACATAGGGATAAAAATGGGTCTAATTTGAGAATAAAATAACATATTATATAATGTTGTTGTTGTTTTTTTTTAACTATTTCAAATACATAAATACAGGCCAACAAGTTTTTTGTTACAAGTTACATACCAGAAAATGCAAATGACAAAATACTCCAAAGTAATTAAATACATATTTTAAATACATTTAATTGAAATACTGCTCATCTCTGCCCACAGCACCCGGCTGCTGTACCAAGCCGCTAACAACAGACCGGGACACCACAGAGCTCAATCCACTGTTTTGCCAGAGGCAACATCAGAGACACAATCATGGACTATAAGAGATTTATTACAGTTACTAACATGACTTTTAATCAGCACTGCGATTCATTTATGCACGTGTTCACAGATTAGTTATATGATTTAATCATTATTCCTGTCACAGTATAACTCATGGTAACACTTAGTCATCAAGATCCTACACTGCCAATCTTTAATTTTCCATATTTCAACATTTATTTTCCTTTACCTTATATTATTTTAACCAATAATTTTGCACTTTTCAGCTCAGATGCAAGACTTCATGAATGTGTTTGTTGGAAAATGTCCTTAGTAACACAGTTTTTCTGCAGTCTATAACTATTTGTCTACAAGCTGACAACAGTAATTGGTCAGTTATGTGAAACTAAATGGTGCCAAATTTCACTTCAGGCCAAATCTTGCACAAAACCATCATTTGCACTTCAAACATGAGTGTCTTTTAAGACACTGTTGTGCTCTTGTAATTTTTGTTATGGCTTTCCTCTTGCAAACTTTTCCATTTTTAATGCAAATGAATAGTCCCACTCTATCTTGTTGAGAACACTTTTTTTTTTCTCACCCTGCAAATATCCATGGAAATAAACAAAACAACAACTCTACTCTGCTCGCCAACTGAAATAGAGAAAATGGACAATTGCAAATAAGTGCAACTTATAAACTTGTACAAACAACAACAAACTCCAGTCAGTGTACTACTGCAGTTGGAACAGCTGTCCTGGCAAACCTGAGAGAAATAAGTCTGCTGATCGATCAGAACCAGAAATCAGCCGCTCCATCTGTTACCACAGAAACCTGATCTTTGCTGATTCAGCCTCCCAGCTTTAGGAAACTTCTGGGAACAAACGGCCTCAGCAGTATGATCCCAAAGAGAAATACGGTTAAATAAACATTGCACTGATGCCAACTTTGGCTTATAATTCTTTCTTACACAAGCAAGGACCACACCACCAACCGAGGTGTGGAAAGATTGTTGTAGTTCTATCCTTTACAAGATTCTGCCTCATTTGTAGGATTTATGAGTCTCAGTCTTCATATTCTGATGTTTATCATTCATTGATTTATGCGTAATTTTGGTGTAAATGTAAAGTCAACCTGTTTCATTTTTCCAAATAACAAATGGTTATTTTGTACTAGATTGCTGAAAATGATTTTATTATAACTATCATTAATACATGGTAAATTGATAGTTAATTGAACTTCTTTAATAGTTTTTACTGGTAACAAACAGTGAAATTATAAATAAATATAAATAAAACTTTTACCAATGTACTAAACAATGTGTGAAAAAACACATTCACAATTAAGTGAAAGTCATAATGGACAATCACTTTCCGTTTTGATTTCAAAATAAGTTTAAATTACATAGTAAAACAGGAACTGGGGGAAAATCTGGTTACTTGTGCGGATGCAGTGTCATCTCTGTAGTAAAACTAATTAATGGTGTTTAATTTCAGTTAGTTTCCAGAGCGTGTTTGCTTGTTTCTGTTTAGTTTTTATTGCTTAAAAATGTTTAGTTTTTAGTTTAGTTTTTATTTGTTTCAGTATTAGTTTAAGTCATTTGTATTACACTACAAAGAATATGGGGGGTATTTGCCAGGGGCAGTTTAGTCAAACTTGATGTTTTGACAAATTTGACCAAATTGAGACCAAAACTAAAGACATTTTCTAGTTAGGGAGTTTTTCTTCTTAACACATGATACATGTTAGAACATAGTTGATGAAAACATGAAAAGACTGAGAACTATGTTGCACTGAATTGTGGATTTTGACCATTAAACTGTTCACAAGTTCTGTGTTCAGGGTTTTTGGGTGAACCTGAAACATGGCCCCCCAACACTATATCAGCCCCGCAAACCGACACACAAACTCACCGACACAGCCTCCTCCTCGCCTCACCCTCCCTAATGGCCACTCACAAACGCACCTTCAGCGCTTCTCAGTCCAAATCAGCCCAGCAGTTCAATTCAGCTCACTTCAGTTCCAACAACCAGACACCCAAGAAGGTTTCTTATTCCCTGCTGAGGGTTGTGCAACATGTAACATTAATGTCAAAATGTACAACTTGTGGCACCTCATTTACATCATATTTACTCTGTATATCTTCTAATTCTGATTTTTGCAACTACACATGTTATCTGATGTTACTCAGTGCTGTTTGTCTGTGTTTTTTTTTTTTACAGTCAGCGTATATCCTCTTTTACATGGCAATTGTGGGTCACGCTTTATCCATAGCCTCCCTGCTCATTTCTCTGGCCATCTTCTTCTACTTCAGGTAATGATTTCAATGTGATATTCTTGCCTTCCACATAAGATTTTAAACCAATGAGAATTTAGCTGTCTTTGCAGTTATCGGTTGAATAATGCACATTATAATGAATGTTTAACATGGTACAAATGGCTGATACAGTTTGTCGTGGGATGATTAATTGGTGGTAGTTTTGCCCTTAAAGGCTCAATCATCTGATCACTATCATCAGTGAATCTGACAAGCACACAGATGGTGTTCATTCAGTCTCCTCCAGCCATTTCATTACTCATCATCAGTACTTTGGTCTCAGTCTAATTTGCAGTCAGCAAAATCTTCACTCTGCCTCTATCCACACCAATACAGTAAATTTAATATTTTTACAGCTTTAAACATTTGCCTCAGAGTCACACAGAAGAGAAAAAAAGTGTTAATGAGGGTTAATGTTTTAGCCACATTTTATAATCAAAAATATTGATTGTTGATTCATTCATAGAGCTGCTCTGGGGCACGTAACATCATCTAAAACTGTTAAAAAGAAGCCAAACATTAGCACAGTGTTAAATTAACACTGAAAACAGTCACACCCTGAAAATAGTTCTGCTGCTTCATTGAGTGTAATTTATACACAACTTAACTGTCGTTAATTTCATGCCAACTTGGTCTCCTTCTCCTTTATTTCATGGATATTTAGGATTCAAAACTGGAGGACTGTGGCGTCCATTGGATGCGTTGGTGCTTCGCTGTTATTAGAAACGTGTGCACCTGAGTGCATTGCTCATTAAGGTTGTTCATCCCAACATAGTGCCTAATCCCAGAGGGGAAAAGTGTACAATTAACTGAGATAGTGCTGTTGAAATTCAATTAGATGAGAGTTTAAAATAACAGAGTGGATAAGGGGAAGGGACGTATAAATTCAGTTAATGTGAAATTTACAAATGATTAAGTCTGAGGAAAAGTTAACAGAGCCAAAGTTTGCACACGGTTGAAACCTTATATTTTTGTTCTCTGAAGGAACTTAATCAATAGTTTTTAATGGCACAATAAGGCTGTGCTGCACCAGCAAGGATTAATTTTTAATCCTGATTATTGTGATTTAAACCTCAGTTTAGTTTTTACTCTAAACCTAGATTAAATTTAATTCTGTTGCACCAAAATTTTAAACTCCAATTTAAAATGTGATCCAGCATCAGCTTTAAACTTACACTTGAGGAGGTTTTACATTTAAAATAGCTGCATTTTTTTAAAAGATGGATTTGAGCAAAATAATTAAGTTAATTGAAGAATATTAAGGGACAAACCAAATATTTCTCAACTGAGAAATTAGAGCTTCTCTACAGAGCCATCATGAGTAGCCTAACTAGGCTAACTAACATTTTAGCTGGCTAGCAACATTTAGTTAACTTTTTAGCTAGCTAGAAAACAATATAATGTTTTGTTACGGAATACAGAGCAGCAGATAGTGAACCATTTCCCCTCCCTTTTTCTTTCTATTTGTTTATTGTAAATTGGGTAAGCAAGCATCACCATAGTTATGAAACTAAAAAAAACTCCATATCATTTTAGTTTATATCACTAAACTTGGATTTACTAAACAGAGATTAGTTTTTTAATAGCTTTGCTTAGTTTTAAATCTGGATTTACTCATTTGAAACATGGTTTTGCTAAACTCTGATTAGAACTAATCACAGATTAAATTAAACTCTGTTTGTGCAACCCAGTCTGAGGATTACAAATATCTGTGCTGAAACCTGAATATGGAGTCGAGGGGGAAAAATTGACTTTATGTTCTGTAACAATATTTGGAAAGGTTGCTTTGTTGGCCCTGCTGTTCTTGAGCGCTGCAGTCGTGAAATTTGATGTGTTGACCTCCTAAACGCAGCTGTTATCCAGAACAGATCTTGTAAGAGACCCTCAGTTTGCTGCAAAGTTTTATACACACTCATAAATCCAAGCAGGCGTGTTTAAGGCAGGTGCATTATCGCGAAACCCCCGTGACCCGCTGCGAGTCAAACTCTTGACTCAGACAGAGACACAGAAATTCAGCAGGACAATTCATCAAGGTCAAAGTCCTGACAAATTAAGATTTCAGTAAAGTAAGAAGGTTATTGGCTCAGATAATCTTTTATTTCTTTATTCTTTTCAACCATGTCTCACCATATTTATAGCCAAAACACTTAAAATATTGGAGGCTTAATCCTGTATTATAAGATCCAGATGTGAGGCCTACAGTGGAATGTGATGGTATACAGCTGCACTACGCCGTTATTTACAGCTCTACATCAACACTGTCAGGATTCCCAGATAAAAATACTCCGGCAAGCTCGCTGTGGAAAAAACAGAGGTGGTTTAACGGACGAGCTGAAGATGTGACAGTATGAACAACGTTGCCATGAAGATTCAGCCTGTGTTTTGACATCGCCTTTTAGATAAAACCCCTTGTATATAAGCATTCAGCAGCTCCTGCATTGCCTTTTATGTCTGAAGCTAAAGCCAGACTGTTTTCTTTCCCTCCTGGAGATAACCATGGCCTCTGCATAAGACAGTCAGAATGTATACTGGTTTGCCCTGGCTTGTGGAAATTTAGCGCTCTTCCCGTTTTTCATGGGTCTCTAGAGCTTTATGACTCATCAAAGATAAAACTGGCCATGAGCAGTAAAAGGATATAACTTCTTTAACTGTAGAGGACATATTTATAGGAGGCTATATCCAGCAAAATACATCTGGTGGAAGGTTTCATTCCGCTTTAAACACTCTGTGAGCTGCAGTATATTTGATTGCTGCCCTGAAATTAAAACATTATTAAACCATTACAACGGTGAAGCTACTGGATATGAATGACTTGTAACCATTTTGATTCTAATAGTTATTTTCATTTTGCTTGTCAAGCGTTTCATTATGCGATTAATTCTGAGTGGCCAGCCAAGGTAATGAAGAAGCACCCTTGGGATCCATTATGCATTATTTAACAGGGTTTCTAGCAGTACACAGAGCATTTAGAGACAATCCAGCTCATTGATCCCAGGGATTATTTACCAACCACTAAAAACGATCTGAAATGAAAGATCCCAATTATTTGATATTTTATAGACTCCACCATCTGACAACCACTATTATTTTCTTTCTTTTTT
>JAJHUR010082339.1:0-20183 GCA_027495735.1 Lutjanus campechanus
CTAGAGAGCCTGAGTCTAACCTGATTGTAAACAACAGCTATAACCAGAGAGGTATATGCACACACACACACACACACACACACACAGCCTGTCAGAACTCTAAGGGCTAATTTATGGTCTGTGTTACATATTTGCATCTAGATACAGACGGAGCCTTCTGTCTGTACTCTGTGTTCATTTCATCAGTTCATCTGCACATTTTCTGAAATTTTTTACGGATACGGGCCAAACAAAGCAATACCTTTGGTAGTCATGGCAGCAGTGTTGCAATGTAGTCAGTAGTTCAAGCGAGACATGACCAAAAAATATTGGAAATGCTGTTCATTGTCAAATAGACAGTGAAAAAAAAATCTCAAGGGGCTTTACATGCTGTCTTCACTTAGAGACCATTTTGCAGAGGAAGACAGAGGACATTGTGGTGCCACAGTGAAGTTGACCTTTGACCTATGTGTGTGTAATTCTGTCATAATTAGCGTATTAAAGCTTGACTTATGGCCAAAACTGTGTTTAATGAGGTCACCATGACCTTGACATTTCACCAACAAAAACATTTCATCTTTTTTTTTTTGTGTACCAAATTTGAAGAAATCCCCTCAAGGCATTGTTTAGATATCGCATTCACAAGAATGGGATGACCCGTGGCCACGGCCATTATTGACGTGGAGCCATAAAAAATCTGTAAGAAGCTGCAGACAAGCTGTAGGTCTGTCGATCATGCACATAGTCATTCACACACATAATCCCCTCCCAGTTTACACCTGGTATAAAATCTCAGATTATAGACAGTTTAAACTAAATTCTAACATGTATAGAACATACACTTTGCTTCTCTTTGGGAATATACTGTACGACAGTAGTGTAATTCAGGTTAGAGCAGCATAAACCACCTCTCGTTTGTCTGTTTCTATGAACACTATGTTCTGAGCTCCCCAGACGCACATTTTTGCTTAAATATGGCTAAATATACAGCTTCCATAGTGTGGTCAGCTGTATATGTCTGTAGCGCCCAACTGGTTATTATTGTGCAGAATGCTGTACAGCACTGAGCTCTGACATCTTGCTCAAGACATGAGAAAACGCAGGAACAATTTTGACTCATGGCGGGATGATAACAGTGCACCTGCATGATTTGATTTCTAACAGAGTAACAGAGTGGAGGAGTGCAAGAGATCAGACAGATCAGAGCAGACAGATTACTGTCCGCATATAATATCATACTGTATAATCTAATGTATTGTGTCATCTGTGTCCATGACTGTCAAGTCAGTTTGACTGCCTCCCGCCTAAGTCATGCACCAGTTCTGTTTCTGTCTGCTGACAGCAGGACTTGAACCTCCACAGTGAAGTTCTTCATTTTTACTTTTTGGATTTGGGAATGAAACTTGGCGACAAACAAGCAAAACAGGCACTTAAGTTTTATTAAGAAATGTGGGGTCATCAGTACACCAGTCATGGGTGCAAGGTGTGAACAGGAGGGGGCTGAGCACACAGCCCTGGGGGGCTCCAGTGTTAAGCACTAGAGTGGAGGAGGTGAGACAGCCAATCCAAACTGGGCCTCTGCAACTGGACTTCCTCACAAACAGACCCCAGACAGTGTTAACTTTGTCAATTAGCTTCATGTGGGAGAGTGTGTTGAACACTGAGTGGAGGGCAGCTCTGTGGATCTGTTGCTTCTGAATGCAAACTGGTGAGGGTTAGCAAGGATGCAGTTCCTTATGTGCTGGAAAACCAGTTTCTCAAAGCACTTAATCAGAACTGACTGATTGTCCGGGGATTTCTAAATGCAAGGTAGTTGCTTGAACGGCGGGGAGAACAGCTGCTAACATACCTACGGCCCCTTACATTTTTTCAGGGACATGCCTCAGTGGACACAGAGCTCTCCTGCCACTTTCCCTCAGTAGTAAGCACACAATGTCACCATCCCAATGTGAAGGGCCACCATAAAGTCTTTGGATTGGTCTGGCAATGAAGGATTTTTTCAAAACTCTGTAATTGTTTCCATCCAGTTTTAGCAATGAAAGCTGGGAGTGTCCAGTGTTCAGAGACTGACTTGATGAGTCTAGAATGGGGGGGTTGAGTGTCAGGGCAGTAGTCATTTAGACTAGACACTGCAGTTTTTTTAGACACAGGCACGATGGTGGCTGTCTCGAAGCAGGTGGGAACACTCTCCTGGGATACTGATATGTCAAAAAATGTCAGTCATAACATCAACTAGCTGGTACATGTTTTTAGTACACTGCCTGGGAGGTTATCAGGCCCAGCAGCTTTAGTCAGATCAAGTCAAATTTTATTTGTATAGCCCAATATCACAAATCACAATTTGCCTCAGGGCCCCTGTCCTGTAGACTCTCGAAAGAGCCAGAAAAAAATGCAAGAAACCCCAAAAATGTTTAACAGTGAAAAAAAGGAAGAAACCTCAAGGAGAGTTCCCCTTCCAGGTTGTACAGGTGTGCAATAGATGTTGCATATGCAGACTCATGTATCCATGTTTGCTCTCAGCAGGATTTTGTCCTCTGTGGATACTGACAGAGACAGGTCCTCTGGAGGCAGAGTAGACTTTACAACTGTCTCTTTGTTCAGATCAAAGCGAGCGTAAAATGGGTTTAGCTCATTTGGCGATGTGGCCTCATATGTAATGGAGGTGCTGCTGCTTTGAAGGATGTGATGTTCTGGATCGCCCGCCACATATTTTTGGTGTTGCTGGTGCTGAGTTCTCTCTCCTGATGTCTCAATTTAGCCTTGTCGATGCCAGTGTTCAGTCTTGCTCTGTTGGTACTGTATGTTTCCTTGCCACCTGACTGAAAGGCAGCTTTTTTCCCCCTCTGTATAGAGTTGAGTTACCCTGAGTCTCATTTCATCCATTTTATTTTCCTGCGACTTGACATCGGGAGTAGTGTAGGCTGTGGAGCAGCCTTATGTCTAGGCTGGATTAGCTTAGCTCTTGCCCTGGCTCATGCAATAGCATTCGGCTGGGATGATCTGGAATGGGGGTTGGAAAATGTTGTGGCCAGTGGTCGTTTCAAGGTCTGCTGCACCCAATGACATGATGATGAGTTTTTTGTTTTGTGTCATAGGTAACACGCATTTCAGTAATAAAGGCAGGAATAACTGACAGAAACAAAAATGTGTTGCTACCATTGCCATCACCATGGTAACAGTGGTAATATACTGCATTTAAGTAAACTTAAACTTAAATCAGGCAAAATCCATGGCCATGACACAATCTATGTGGATCACGAAGTATTCCCACTTCTAACAACTCATGGTCTACCAGTTTAAAACCTCCAGAATCCAGCTGCATGTGAAGTTGCAGAGACCAAGGCTGTGTATTTTGGCAGTCAGTTTACATGGATTGATGGTTCTGGAGGCAGAATCTGTAATCAGGAAGGTGTGCTGGCGAGTGAAATGAGCTGCTGCATTGTTTGGTTGGAATGAAGACCTGCACGTTTGGACCTCTGGGGCTCATCATGGTTATATATCTCTGCTTTATATGCTTAAAAGTAGCAACACACTGTAGTCAATGCTCACTGCAGTCTGTGTAGGACAGATCTGTTTAATCTCCAAACACTGATGGAGGTGTTCTAGAATCACTATACATGAGTCATCGTAGCTATCCATGACCATTAAATATGAGTATATCAGCTCATAACTGTGTTCCCTCAGCTCATCTACATGTTCCACTGCTGCAGGCCACCACATGTATGTGGACTCTGTGTACGCCAAGGACTTCCAGGAAGTGGCCAAGCTGACCTCACCCATGACTACGGTGCCCATGGCCGGCTGCTTGACCTTCTACTATCACCGGGACCAGGAGAGGGGAAACATGTTCTCAGTTTACACCCGGGACCAGCTGGGCCACTATGAGGAGATCTGGAGGCCAGAGGTGTATTCCACCTCTGGCTGGTCTCTGGTCGGCATTGACATCAAGGCCCCACATCCCCTGGAGGTCAGTTCTGCACAATTATAGTCAGTAGATCTGCTTCATATGGTGACTTTAAAATGAATAAATGACTGTAAAGTTTCCAGTTTGTTACAAATTAGGCCTTATTTTGTAGCTTTGTCAATCATTTAGTCATTAGTTATGTTAACACTGAATAGTTGGGATCTGGAAACACAGTGACATCACAAAAAGAAAGACCAACACTACTATAATTGTATTAACTTAGCGATTTTTTAAATCATTCAAATTTGTATCTTTAATTAGCTTGTGTGTGTGTTTTCTAAAAGTTGCACTGTGTTGAGCTCTCAGGACCAACATAGTTCATGGTTTAGATAACATTTCAAAGGCATGAAAACACAGAAAGTGCGGTGGCACCAGCTGCTCAATGCTAACAGATAAATGCAATAACGAGCATATTCTGTCAGGTAATGTGAGCAGTTCGTCCCTTCAAAGCTGTAACTAAACCTTCTACAGGCAGATGAAGCTGAGCCATGAAGAATGTAATGTGTGTCATCTTGAGGTGGCCGCATTTTTGTGTTGGAACCTCAAAGAGGCCATTCACATCCAACACCAAAATTATAATCTCACCCTCATGCACAACCACTTCTCAGCCTGTGACCAGAGTTCAGTACTTTAGGTCATGAAGGTCATGTGATGAAACACAAGCCAGCTCCATTTGTAAATAAAGACCGTAAGATGTGATTGAATACTCCAAAAAGCTACCAAGTGACCTTGCTTTGAGATTATTTTGTCACAGAAGAACCAAAGTTGAAATAAAATTGAATTATTCTGTTTCAAAAAGAAACAAAAAAAATACTCTGACATTTATCATGATTTTGAAAAGATCAAACCTGGAAAATTACCTTCAAGTCAAAATGATTAGCGGCATTCTCTCTGTAGGAAAACAGTGACTCAGCTGCAGCACCATGGTCATTAACTATGGACTTTTAGTTTAATGGTGCGGTGTAGTACGGTGGTATATGCTGGCAGCGGTAATGAGACTAAAAAGGTGGAGCTAACTGAAAATGATGAACTTGTGGGTGGTCCCTCCACAAGTCATCTCAACGACTGATTTCAATTAGCTCCAACTTCTCAGCAGCTGGAAAGATCTAATTCACCTCCTCTGCAAAATGTTCCCAACTTAGAAAAACCTAAACTGATGTGTTACAGCTGTAACAGTTACACAGAATACTTTTAATAGCTTTTCCGCTATTGCTGACAAAGAGCATAGAAAAATCCAGAGTTGACCACCACCTGGTCAAGTAGTCACTGATGTGGAACATGATCTCCAAAGTGAAGAAACAATGAACAACAAGGCGCCAGCCATGAATCTTTCATATTATATGGGTCTGACCAAAGGATTGCATAATTAAAACCAAACAACCACCAAAATGTAAATTCTGCAACACTGTTTTTCTGTGAAACTCCAGCAGTGTTTTGTGGACTAAAAAACTAAATCTGACCTTCAGTCGGCGCAAGGGTGAGTAGATAGTGGCTGAATTTTCACTTTTGGATGAACTATCCCTTTAAGGATATGTATTCCAGTATTCCAATATGCATACACACATGTACTGTACATGTTCCAATATTTATTAGGGATGTAAGAAAATATCAAAACTAGAGTATCACGATTTTATATTTTGTGATACTGTATTGATTCTCAAAACACTGTATCATGATATTGTGATACATGCAAAGTTTTGTGGCAGTGGTTCATTCTGCTATCTACGCCCTACTGCTAGATAGCAGTGCTGTTACTTGTCTTCCCTGTTCTGATTGCTTAAAAAAGTACTTTTTTAAACATAAATGTTCTGCATATGGTGGTTTGTTCTGTATACAATAACTTTAAAAAACTATATTAAAAATAGCAATATATCATCTTGCTTACAGTATTGCAATATATTGAACCATAACCCCTGTATCATGATACGTATCGTATCGCCAGAATACGCAGCCCTAATATTTATGGTTGTGCGCAAAATGCACAAATTCATGTAAATAAAGTGATAAGGAATATTAGAATATGGGGTTGAATCAGAATGTATAGGACAACCTCTAACAGTAATGCTGAATATAATACTGCGAATCAAATTCAAGTCAAGCCAACTTTATTCATATAGCACCAAATCATAAAAAAAATCACCTCAGTGCACTTTTCATAAAGAGCAGGTACGTACTCTTTATAATATTATTTGCAGAGAACCAAAATTTCCCAACATGAGCAAGCTCTTGGCGAACAGCAGCAAGGAAAAACTCCCTTTTAACAGGCAGAAACTTTGCCTGGGTGGGCGGGAATCTCCCTTGAGCAGTTGAGTTGAGATTCACAAAACATATAACGCTGATGACGACTACTTTCCAGTAATTATTGCAGGGCAGTGCAGACCTATTCAGTGGTATAATGAAGTCTGCGACTCCTGTAGCTTTAATCTGAAAACAACCCTGATAATGTCATCAGGATGATCTCAGCCTGGGCTTGGACACTACACGTTTTTTACAGGAACTACAAAAAAGGGGGCCAGAGAGTTTGAAAGATGTGGGCAGACGTGGAAACAAAAGATGCCATCAAGTTGCATAATTGGAAATGTAGGATCCAGTGTTAATGGAGCTTTACCCGTAAGGACTTGGGACCAATTCTCAGCCTCTGCTACATAGATTTTTACCGTTCTTGTTAAATATGTGAGTCCACCAACTTTATGAAAATGCTAAACTTTGTGCCAATACACCTGAAACATGCGAAACATGCGAAACATGCAAAACGTGCGCTTCAACCAACTACATCCTTTCTGTCGAAGTGTGCTGCTTAAGGATTGTTCATAGCTGCACATCTTGCAGTCGTCAGCAGAGAGCATTGTCCTGACCCTTGGCTCTCTCCATATAAATGATCCTTATGGCCTGTGGGGGGAAACTCATCCTCAGCCTGTCTGTGTTGGCCTTGTTGCTGTGGAGGAGTTTGTCTGACTGCAGCAGCTGAAAAACTCTTTTCATTCTCCTTCCCCTCGCCCTGCACAGTCTGCTGTAGATGCAGATGTATGCAGACCACCTCTTAAAATGCATTCTGCCAAATGCACCACTCTTGTAAGACACTGCCATAATCTAACTGGGATGAGATGAATGCATTCTATGTTCTTGGCAGGTAAAAAGTACCAGATATTTGAGATTTGGGTGAAAAAACTTGAGCAACAGAATTGATATACCACTCAAAATTGAGTTGGTTATCAAAGATAATGCCCAGGTTACTGTAAGAGCCAGTAATGTTAGGTAAGAGGGGTCCAAGATGGGCAGAGATGAAATTCTGAGTCTGGAATGAGGATGATAATTTCTGGGTTTAACTGTAGAAAATTTGATGCCATCCATTTATAGATATCTGCATTGCACGTGTGAAGGTTGGTTTGTTGATTGGTGACATTACTGTCAAAGGAGCGAGATAATTGTGTGTCATCAGCATAGGAATGATAACTGTTTTTTTAATGATATGACCAAGTGGTAACAAATACATGGAAAATAGTAAGGGCACAACAACTGCGCCCTGTGGAACTCCCGAATTTAGCAATACTGGAGCTGATTGATAATTCCCAACCCATGATCCCACACCACTTTTACAACATCATCAAAGTCTCAACCATTTTTTCTCTATTCTCCAATGACGGTTGAGCAAGCTTGGTACCCAGCGGAACCTCTGTCAACTTTCTCCTTTCCTAGCTATATAACAAGCTAGCTAATGATTGATGTAGATTAGGTAGCTACTTAGCTAGAGTTTTGCTAACATTAGCTATGAGATGTAAGTACCTTGCTAACAATTGATGTAGATTAGCTAGCAAGTTAGCTAACAATTTGCCACAGAGCAAAACTAAATAACTAGTTAACTGAGGACTGATATAGATTAACTAACTTTGTTAGCATTAGCTAACTGAAGATGTGGCTATATATGAGATATATATATGAGAGACCCCCAAAGGAGAAATTACATCCTGTGTATTTAAGACACTTTTAAAAATTATGTCATAGTTGAGATTGATGATTTCAATGATTTGAAAATTGCAAAATCACAGTTGTCAAATCAGCGCCAGTGCTGGCCTTTTCATTCTCCTTCCCCTGGTCCTGTACAGTCTGCTGTAGATGCAGATGTATGCAGACCACCTCTAAAGATGCATTCTGCCAAATATATCGCTCTTATAGGGCTTTGTGCTATGTCCTGTCCTGCTTTCAGCATGACATCTCTCTGATTATATAACAATATAATGCAGTAATGATAGACGAAACCTATACAGTTTAAGGGCCCCTGAAGGTTTACTGACGTGCATTCATAAAAACCACTTTTGACTTCCAGTGTTCAACTATGTTTGGATGCAGGACAGACATTCATGAGTCAAGTGGTTTACTTTTTGACAGTGTTGGCCACAGTGAACCTAGACTTGTCTACTCCTCAGATGGGAAAAGAATGGATCCCACTGATTGATGTTTTCCAGAGATTTCAGCTACATCTCTAAGTGGAATTTGAGTTAAACTATGAAGAGTTTAATTCAAGAGTGGATTCCAGGGTGGGAGTTTCCAGAGCTAATGTCCCACCACAACACCACACACCATATAATATAATCAGAAAAGACTCACAAGAACACAAGTATATTGAAACTGTAAACCAATCACAAGCAAAAATTGCAAGTTTTTGGCCTCATTGGAGGACACCTGCAGGTTAATTTGTCATTCAGGATGTCTACACAAGATCTGTTTGTACAAAACACATTTGTTTTGTTTCTACATGAATAGGATCACTTATAATGACGCAGTTGCTTCCTGCTGAGGTCCTACCTAACCAGTCAGTCAGAGAAAAGTAGGTCTTGGGTTATGTAATCATGGAACATGCTCCTCCTGTCAAGTGCAATAGCTTAATCTGGGATGTTGTGGTGGAGCCAGGTCCCTGTAGAGATGTGGGCACAACAGCCTCTGATTTCCTGTTGCTGGTCAGCCTGAGTCATATTTCGTCCATTTTATTATTTAGCCAGAAGTGGGATAAGAATTGGAAGAGCCTTAGGTCCAAGCTGGGTTAGTTTAGCTCTTATCCATCTCCCCCTCTTCCTGGGTCGTTGGACCATGAGGTCATGGGGTTATGAGTATGGACCTATGGTGATAATCTTGGATTTTTCTGAGTTTAACTGTAGAAAACTTGATGCCATCCAGTTATTGCTATCTGCACTGCACATGTGAAGGTTGCTCGATTGGTGAAATTAGTTTCAACTGAGATATTTAATTGTGTGTCATCAACATAGAAATGGTACCATTTTCTGATGATATGATTAAGTGGAAACATATCAATGAAAAAATAGTAAGGTCCCAACAATTCAACCCTGTGGAATTCCATACTTTAGTGCTATGGGAGCTGATTGATACTTCCCAATTGAAGACAACAACTCCATCTTGTTTCCACATGAATAGGATCACATATAGTGATGCAGCTGCTTACTGCTGAGGTCCTACTAAACCAGTCAGTCAGAGAAAAGTAAGTCTTCTGTCATCATAGAACAGGCTCCGCCTGTTAAGTGCAATAACTTAATCTGGGATGTTGTGGTGGAGCCAGGTCCCTGTAGAGATGTGGGCACAACAGTCTCTGATTTCCTGTTGCGTGAGTCTTATTTCATCCATTTTATTTAGCCAAAAGTAGGATAAGAATTGGAGTAGCCTTAGGTCCAAGCTGGGTTAGCTTAGCTATTATCCAGCTCTCTCCCCCCTCTTCCTGGGGTCGTTGGACCGCATGTGGTTGCATTTTGTCCAGCTGGTCAGAAAATGTCGTGGCCAGTGATTGTCTCAAGGTCAGCTGTTCTTAATCAAATTCCTGCACTTCCTTTTCTGATGTTGGTGAGAGAATTTCATCTCCACCAATCTTGGAACCCTCTAATCTAACATTTGGCCATATTACATATGACAGAAAAATAGAATGATAATCTTGGATTTTTATGAGTTTAACTGTAGAAAATTTGATGCCATTCAGTTGTTTCTATCTGCATTGCACATGCGAAAGCTTCTTAATTGATTGCTTCTTAAGTGTCAAAGGAGAGATATAAATGTTTGTCACTGACATAGAAAAGGTAATTGATATTCTGTTTTTTAATGATATGACCAAGAGGTAACATATAAATGGAAAATAGTTAGGGCACAACAACAGAACTCTGTGGAGCTCCACATTTTAGAGATATTGAAGGTGGTTTATAATTCCCGAGTGGCAACAACAGCTCCCATGATCCCACACTACTTTACAAAACCATCAATTAACCCTTCTCATGTCTCACTCCTTTTTGCTCTGTGCTCCAGTGACAGTTGAGCAAGCTTGGTACCCAGAAGAACCTCCTTTACAAGCTGTATAAGTAGCTGGCTAACGACTGTTGTAAATCAACTAGCTAGTTAATTAGAGTTTTGCTAACACTGGCTGTCAGATGTAACTACCTTGCTAACGATTGACGTAGATTAGCTAGCTAGCGAGTTAGTCCTTTGCAGCAGAGCAAAACTAGCTAACTATTTAGCTAACGACTGACATAGATCATCTTGCTCGTTAGCTATTGTTTTGGTAACATAGCTAACTGAAGATGTGACTATATGTCTCTTTTTAATTTTTTTTTCTTTTCAACATAGACAAGTCAAGCACATAGCATATTAAAGAACAGGAAATGGGAAAGCAAAATGTTGACTGAAGTTCCAAAATGGGCGGGACTTAGGAAGGATCAAGTTTGTTATTATTTTGATTGAGAGATCCCCAGCAGGAGAAACTGCATACTGTGCGTTAAAGACACTTTTAAAATGTATGTCATGATTAAATCATCATAGTATAAAAACAATTATTAATCAGTCAACACTAGTTGCAGAGTGGCCCCTTTGCTGGAAGCGCTCTCTCATTTCAGCTACTTTAAACTGGAGCTGTGTGACATGTGTTGCAGAGTATTGTAAATTCTGTGAATGAGATGTTGGTCCTGGTCTGAGCTTTCAAAGGAGCGTTTTCACTTAGTTTATGAGAGATAGTTGCTGCTTATTTTCTTTGTAACGAGCTTATGTGTCTTTGTGTTATTAGCCTCATCGTCTTTTCAAACACATCTGTACTGCCAGATGTTGCTATGAGCCTCTTGAGCCTCTATGAGCCTTCATTTAATTTTTTTTTTTTTGCAGCAGCAGAAAGATCACATTTTTCCAAATATCATGAAAGAAAAAAAAACATATGGTACTTCTCTGTCTCATTGTTGTGTTGTGTGCAACTGAGTAGACAGACACATGCGCTCACTCCTCTGTGGCTTTCCACTGCTCTTTGAAATGCGTATTCATCCCAGTGACTCCACGGTTTCCTCTCCTTGCACATTCAGCCAGAACACCTCCCACAGCCCGCTGCTGCTGCTGCTGCTGCCGCCGCCGCTGTCTCTGTGGAAAGAAGCTTGCGTAACATTAGTAACTGGGTCGGTTCCTCAGTCCGGGCCGAGCCAAGAGTCGTACAGAGCTTTTCCATCAAGCTGACTAACCCATGTTCCTGAATTTACCCTGATGTCACCGTCTGGCTTCTACATCTGCTTCATCTATCAGTATATGTCATACTTTTCACAACATGTCTTTAACAATCCACAGAGCTTGTTCTGGATTAATGGGTCCAAGTCATACACTGCTCATTACCCATCTGTTAACAGTTGCTGTTTATGTCTGTGTGTGTTACCAGGTGGTGTTTGAGGTGGCTTTTAACAGCGCCAGAGGGGGATACGTGGCCATAGATGACATCTCCTTTTCTCCTGAGTTCTGCCACACTGACACAGGTCAGAAGAGACATATAGACAAGTAAAGGATGACTGCAAGTATAGACTGTTTTGTATCTCAGTCCTGAATCAGTTTAGCTGGTTGTTAAATATGCTGGACTCAAAGTCTGAAGTCTCAATTGTGGCCACTAGAGGCTGAAATGTTAATTACACCTCAAAAAGCAAAGGTGTTGTTGAAGAGTACACGAACTACTTTGTTAGAGTTAGGATGTTTAGGCTAAGAGACATATTTGCCAACCCTCCTGATTTGCCCAAGAAACGACTTTCATTGTCTTCTCCATATTTCCTCCCAGGTTTGCAATTCTCCTGTATTTCTCCCAGTTTCTAACAATTTTTCACACTTTTTCTTTCCTCGTCATTATCATTATCCAACCTGTTTCTGACACTGTACAGCACGTATAAGCACTAAGATCTACTGATTCCACTTGGACAACAATACCGCTTCACCAAACCAGACTCTTTAGAAGGAAGACTTCCCATTTCTTAGGAAAGTTTTAAAGGAAAGGGGCTTTTTTTTTTTAAATCTGCCATGTCAATTTCCTTTTAGGGGCAGGGCAAAAAATAAATGAATGAAAGAAAACCGATGAAGCTTAGTTTATGCTAGAGATATTCACAAGTTCACGCCAGAGGGGCAGCTTATTCGGCATTCTTTCCCAAGAAAATGTTATAACAATGCACTTATTATTTTGTTATTTTTATTCCTTATAAGACACCAAAATAGAGGGGGAAAAAATATTTTTTTGGTTTTCGGTTCTCACTGTTTTTGAGGTCTTGAGGTTGGCAATTATGCTCAGAGATTCTCAACAACTCACCTGACCAAGCCGCCTGGCTGGGACACTTCACCGCACCATCAAAAATACATGTTTTTCCTCTTACCTGTAGTGCTGTTTATCTAGATAGTTTTGGTGTGATTTGCAGAGTTTTGGAGATATCAGCTGTAGAGATGTCTGTTTTTCTCCAATACAACGGGACTAGATGATACTTGGCCTGTGGTGCTCAAATCGCGGAAAAATATATATATGAAAAACTCAACAGCTGTGTCTCCAGAAACCAACGATAACACTGCGCAGAAGAAGGTGTGCAGGCCTCTCACCATGAGCAAATGCATGCTTCTGCATCGCGATGCTGTTGGCGGGTGTAGTTCAACAGAAAGAAAATTGTATCTCTGTCCAAAACTCCACAACTCACACCAAAACTGTCTGTGCCATGAGGAATTTTTATTACTATATCTCATTTCCCTAAAAAATATACCTGCTGGGAATTATTACAGTGTGACACATAAAAGGCCCTGATTGATCAACACCTTAATTTTTCCCGCACGTTCATAGGCTAGTACTCATTGCCTCCATCGGTTAGATTGGTTACAGGGGCTATTTTTCATGAATATGAATACAGGTTTGCCTTGGGATTTTTCCTCTGGTGTGGTGTGGGAGAAAAAGGAAAGAAAAAGATTCAGAATTCAGTTAAACTCGATGGGATGAAGAAGAGAGCTCAAAGGAAGTGAAGAAAAAGGCAGGGCCATGGAGAAAGGTGGGATAAAAGGTGAGAGAAAAAAAGGAAGGGGATGAGAAGAGAGCAAGAGAAAGAGAAACAGAGACAATGGTCAGGCACACAACATACAGAGTCAGTGTTAGAGTGAGGTTAGGCTCAGGGGTTCAGTTTGGGGGGCTATAACATTGGGACTAAAAAGGAAAAGTCTGACAGTCCTTGTTCTTTGTGTTAAAGAAGGGTTATGAAGGTAGAATAACCATCTGCAAATTTCATAGCAGTCTGCTGAAGACCCCGTTTATACATGTACCTCGTTATGTAACTGTGATGGCAATTTTGCATGTCAGCCTCAAATTTATGTAAGCACCTGAGTCACTTTTCTGTTAAAGTCATCACGACATTCTGCGCAGGTCAGACTGGCTGTAAGACTTGTCGAACACTTCCAACATGACTTAATTCTGAACTAAATGTTGCCACAGTAACACAGTTCAATACACATAGTGATGTCTACCATAAACCAAAAAACACTGATCCATTTTAAAAGATTCTGCTCAATTTGCTTTTTTTTATTGCAATGCAAAAGAGAATAAAAATCCCACCAGAGCATCTGTCTCCCTAGATTTTCAGTTTTAACTCATGCTAACTGCTTATAGTCTGAGTACTTTATTACAGCATGTGAGTAAATATGAATTAAAAGAGAGAAATGATTTTTTAACGTGTGTGCTGACTGTAAGCAGCAGGATTCTCTGTTCTGACACATAAATGATGCTATTAATGAGAAAATTCATTTTAAGGGTGGTTGCTCTTATTCCCTCATAGCGTTATTTTCCAACCACGGCTTTTCTCCAGCAGAGACACCACTCTCTCTCTCTCTCTCTGCCAAACATGCCAAATGCAATGCAAGCATAGCAGTTCTATCTGTAATTATCCTTCCATCTATGTTAACGGATTCCATCTCTGAAAAGTTCAGTGCCACTGTGGTTTAAGAAAACACAAATAGTAACCTGATTAACCTCATTCAGAGGTGGAAAAAGTAGACACATTCTTTACTCAAGTAGAGGTAGAAATATTTGTGTAAAAAAAAAAGACTCTTACTAAAGTAAAAGTGAGAAAGTACAGGCTTTGAAATGTACTCAAAGTATAAAAGTAAAAAGTCGTCCTCTGAAGGACGTTTATACCAACTGTTTCTGTACAAAGCTGATTGAACCTCACCTTGTCTCTGCAGTACAGTCTTCCTCTCTGCTTCATCTTGTTACATCTTTTACGTCGTTTTCTTTTTTTTTTTTTTTTTTTTTTTTTTTTTTTTTTTTCTTTTACATTTTTCACATAATTTATAATCTTGTTAAGTCTTTTTGTCTTCTGCCTCTCGGTTCATAATTTTTTTTCCTGTTACATCTTTTTCATCTTGTTAAATCACTTATCATCTCATGTCCTTTTTGATCTTGTAATGTCTGTTTCGTTTTGCCAACTTTTGATAATCGATTAATCCCTCTGAGACTGAATATCTTTGGGTTGTGGATAAAACAAGACATTTGAGGACACGGGTGAGAACGTTAGTGGATGCTTAACATGTTAAAAAGGCAGGTTTTTAATGGAGATGCTGTGTTTTGTGTTCCAGAGCCGACTGTTGACCCCTCCATAGCCAACTGTGACTTTGAGAACGGGCTGTGTCTGTACTATCAGGAGAGAGAAGAGAGTAAAGTGTGGAACAGAGTTTCAGTCAAGCCGAATGCTTACAGGATAGGAGACCACACCACAGGATCAGGTGAGACTAATTGCAATCCTGCAGTTAACTTGATGCAATTTAGCAATAGGCACAGTAGTGTTGTATGTATCACTGATGCATTGTTTTACCTTTTTTTTTTGTACCATGCATATTGTGGCTTCGGTCTCTTGCACTTGCTTTGGAAGAGAGTGAACATATTTCAAAGGATGCTTCAAGATGTTGAGTTCAAAGAAATATGTTTTCTCAACCAATACATTGTGTTTTTCTTCAAGACACACCTCAGCTGCTACAGTGTGTGGCCACTCTGTAACCTAAAACCAGATGATTCTGTGGAAATTCAAGGGTATTTGCCACTGTGTTGCACTTTTCCCCTGCAGGAGCTTAACAAAGTCTCCCGCGACCTCAATTTGAAAACCTCGTGCGGCTCTAGTAAGAGGCTCTTCCCTTGTATTTGCACTGTATTTCACAAATGGGAACATTTTAGATATACAACGTTAAAATGTCAAAAGCGTGAGTGTGTCAATTTCACGGTCTGTTTGGTAGAAGAGTGAAGCGAGCAGTTGTGGGAGAGTCAATTATGGAAGGTCCATTTTGTGGTTTCATTGAATCCAGGCCTGCTGGGGAAGCACGAGCTGGCCAGCGGCCCGAAACAACATCCAGCACAACAAACCATTTCATACTTCTTCAGTTTGCTTCGTTGTGTGCACTGTAATCCTTTATTTTTCTACAGTCCTGTTTCATCTTTTTAAATGTTTGCCCTGCACCCTTTATGTGTATTTAAGGCATTGGTTTTCCCGTTTTTAGTTTAGTTTTCGTTCAGTTTATTTGACATTTTATGAGGAAGAACATTAAATCATACAGAGGAACAAAAATGGAAAAATGATGGTGCAGTAAAAACGTATTGCCTTTGCAGCAAAGATGCAGGAGCCCAGGTGACTAGTGGGGCTTTTCCGCTTGCACTTTTGGCCGTGCCGAGTCATACTGTGCTGTGCGGATTTGCATTTCCATTACCACTTTTATTGCGTCGAGCTGCACTGAGCCGTGCTACGCCACGCCCAAGATGGACCTACTTTGTAGTGGGGCCGAAGGGAGCCCGAATTGCTTCCAAGCCGCCTGTGGTGATGAGCCTCCTTGACCTCATCTTCAGTCAAAAGACACACCTTCAAGCAGGTAGTCCTGTTGTAATGGAAATGCAAACCCCTGCTGTGCTGGGCTGACAGGCTGTGTCAAACTGAGTTGAGCCAGGCCAGCTCTGAGTATGGAAAAGGGTCATAAGTGACATAATGAATATATAAGAGACTACTTCACTAAATCTCACCACATATGCAGTCATAAGATTGTGCTTACTTTTGTTGTGTTTGTTATAATTGTCCTTGTTGAGAAGTGACGAGACATCTGTGAAGCTCTTAACGTGTCTGGAACTTGGATTTAGTATTATTTCATCATTTGTTTTGGTGTAGTGGTGCATTGTTAAGATGTAGATCTTTGACTTCCAAAATAAATCGGTGGTGCAAATCATTATGCAGGGAACGTATGGTAATTTGAGTTTCAGTTCAGTTCAGTTTTATTTCATCATTTCAACTTGAGACAGTTGCCTTTCTTGTTTGTTTTTTTTGCTTTGACGCATTCTGTTTTTGTAATATTTCGCCGTGCATGCATCTCAGTTTGAAGGGTTACGTACAAATCCACAAAGAGTCACGAGAATAGTTTACTTTTTACTTTTCTCTCCAAGCAGACAAATCATCCTCCTTTTACACAGCAAAATAAAATCCTTCATGAAGAAAATCCTTTTGCAAAACAAAATTAGGATCCACAGAAGTATCCAAAAAGCTATATTCCACAAAACAGGTCATCCAAAAAAAACAAACAAAAAAAAAAAGGTCAAATAAGCTGCATTGATCCAAACTAGATGCCGGCAGCCTTGTTCTTTCACTGCTGCTGACGAATCAGCTTTTTCATCCAACAGAAGGAGGTGCAAGACATCAGTGTTGTACTGAAATATGAAGTTTGTGAAATTGTTCCACTCAACAGTGTCAACATTAAAACCACTGGCAGGTGAAATGAATAACATTGATCATCTGGTTACAATATCTTCTGTGAAGGGGTGGGATATACAAGGCAACAAGTGAACAGTCAGTTCTTCAAGTTGATGTTTCGGAAGCAGGAAAAACGGGCAAGTTCAAGGACCTGAATGAATCTGACAGGGGCGAAATTTTGCTGGTGAGATCATGCCGATCGGGGCATTTTCAAAGCAGCAGGTCTCGTTAGTATGCAGTGGTTGGTAAGTGCCACAAGTGGTCCAAGGAAGTAGAAGCGATGAGCCACTGTTCTGTTCTGAGCCCACAGAAGAGCTACTGTAGCACAAACTGATGAAAAAGTTCATGCTGGCTATGATAGAAAGCTGTCAAAACAGAAAACCAGTCCATGTGCCCATTCTGAACCCGGTTCACCACCAAAAGCATCTACAATTGACACTTAAATGTCAGAACTGGACAATGGAGCAATGGAAGAAGGTCTCCTGGTATTGACAAGGTGTTGACTTGGCCTCCAAATTTCTCAGATCTTAATCCCATCAAGCATCTGTGGGATGTGCTGGAACAACAAGTTCGATTCATGTGGACAGTATTAGGCAGGTGGTTTTAAGGTTGTGGCTGATAGATGTTTGTTCCTTGCAACTACCTGCAGACAAGAAAATCAGTATCCTCAATTGCCACCTCATGATGGACAGGGGGTTTTACCGTACACCACTGTAGTTCAACACATAATTAACATCACCACTCTTGTTCTTAATGATGTTCTTCGTCCTACCTTTCGCAGGTGTTTTCCTCCTGGCCAACACTCCATTCTCTTCGAGACCTGGTTATATGGGTCGGCTTCATGGTCCCTTCTTACCGGGGAACCACAAGTACTGCGTGAGGTTCTACTATCTGCTACACGGATTGAGGAAAGTAGACAATGCTCTGGCTCTTTACGTTTATGATGAGCACAATGTGGCCCAGGAGAAGGTCTGGAGCCTGACTGACACTTCCAGGTCTATGTGGACTGAAGTGGATATCACCTACACGAAGCCAATGCTTTCCAAGGTACGAAGAGCTAGATGGGTAATTTATGCAGAGGAGGATGATGTTTTTGAATGACTGGATGATGGATGGATGGATGGATGGATGGATGGATGGATGGATGGATGGATGGATGGATGGATGGATGGATGGATAAATGTTTGAATAGCAGTATTCAGTCTTTTTCTCTGTTTCCCAGTTAGTGTTTGTCAGCATATGTAGGAACTTCTGGGAGTGTGGCCTGGTAGCCATCGATGACATCACTGTGAGCCTAGGGGACTGTCAAATCACAGCAGGTAAAGGACTCACTAAGACATTCACTGACAACTACTGTTGATGTCTGAAATAAACCAGGAGCAATCTTGAAGTTCTAAAACCTTTATATTTTTTCTTAGACCAGGTCAATACAACACAAGAAAATCTACTGCCAGACTTGAAAGGCAGTTATTACGGTCTGTGTGATGTACATTTTGTCTTCAGAGGGCAATGGTGGACTCAGAGAGGGGGCAATTGCTCCCCAACCCACCCCACCCCACCTCAGTGGCCCATCTTTAAAAAAAAAGTGCTGCAAACGTGACCCCTTTGATGCCCCCAGTGGCCCAGTGTCCAAGACCACATGGTAAAGTGCCCTGTAGAGTGCCATTTGAGTGGACAAAATGTGGTAACGTGCCCTCTAGAGTGCCTTTCCAATAGATAAAACATGATAAAGTTCATCAAAATGCATCGTGTTCATGCCCACCACATGCACCTGGTGCCCCTTTTTTAGTGTTTCTGCTGCTGCACCTCAGACAGCCTGAGTCCGGCACTGTCAGAGGGTGTACATGTAGGTTCTGTGCAGACATCCGTGTACCACTTAGTTGTTGCGACCACGTGGACTTGTCTTGTCTTGTCAATGCAGCCACTACTGACGGTTCCTCCAAGTGGACTCCAGAAAGTGGTATAAACAGAACTAATAGGCGTCTGCGGACTGTCGACTTGTATTAGATAGAGGCGAGATCAAGAGGAACATGGTGTTGATTTAGTGTGTGTTGCATTTGGAGTTGCTCGTTTCAAATATTTCATGATAATTCACTAAACCTGCGGACTCTGAATTAAGAGTCCTAAGTGGTCTGTAGGGTATAGCTAACCCTTTTTATGCCTGATTAAATGTTTTGGTAAAAATGTGGCAGAGTTGATGGAAATCTGTGACAAAACTTTAAAGGGCCGACACTTTCATGAAGAAATCTAATTTAAAACAAAAATAATTACAATAGCACTTGAAGGCTGTTAACACTTTTAAATTGTTTGATGCTGTGAATTCTTGTCTGGAACAAGGTTGCTTTCTGGGGTGATGGATGATGTAAAATGAATGATTTAAGTCACTGTGACGGAAACTGAGACAGCCTGACTTTTAGTTTGTATCTGGGTCAAGCTTCAAAAAAAGCTAGATCCCACATTTCCCACAATGCAACATGACATCACCAGGTTATTTTCTCAGGCTTGACAAAGCTCCTCCAAAAACCACAGTAAGACATTATGCTGTTGTCCCAACACAGGATGAGTAATGCTAACCATGATGGGTAAACTGAACGCAGGGTAAATGTGTGTGTGTTTACCCGACAGGCTCCCTCCCAGGCCAGTGCAACTTTGAGAGCGGAGTCTGTGGGTACATCCAGGATAAGAGAGAGGACAAAGCCGACTGGCTGCGAGTGCGAGGACACACCCCCACCTCGTATACAGGACCCAGAGGGGACCACACTACTGGGGTGGGTGAGTCATTTCCACAATCATTGCTTTATTCATTCGTTCAGAGATCATACCCCTGATGATGGCTGGAGGATTAACACATCACCCCACTGCTTAATCTGAGTTTAATCTCAGTCAACAGTTCAACAGTCATTTATGCATTTCATTCTGCTGAAGATGTCTGAATATTAAAGATGTTGGATGTTATTGTTTTTCTCATTTATGCTGCATTCTCTTCCTCTTTGTGTGTTGTCTTTTTACAGCTGTAATAACAAGTTTTCACTGGGATCTAAACTCTTAGAAATAAGGATGCTAACTAGGAGAACCCTTCTTGGCTGTTATTAGAACCTTTTAAGAGAGCTCTACCTAGAACCAAACATTAAGGGTTATACCTACAGAGAACCCTTCTATGGTGTAGTGGTTCCACACACAGCCCTCTCTAGTGGTTCTATGTATCTAGAACCTTT
>JAJHUR010082342.1:8360-35335 GCA_027495735.1 Lutjanus campechanus
GCCACTGCAGAGGCCCTTGTACACATGGCAAATGCTCTACCAGGCCACCTGTAACAGTACACTCCAGTAACACTCCATCTGAAGAAGGAGTGATCAAATCAACATTGTCTTGCAATCTTATCTGCAACTGTTGTTTTTGTATATAAGACAAGACACTGTAAGACCTAGAAAGAACACTGTGCTTGAGTCTTCTCTCCATGCTGCATGAAGTAATAATAATAATGACAATGATAATAATACATTTTATTTGTATTGCATTTTACATTTCAGCAATTTCAAAGTGCTACAGAGCAGAAAAAGAAGAAAAGAGATTTGATTCATCACACTGTCTTGGTAATTCTTCAGGGAACTAGCAGTCACCATGTCTTAATCTGTGGAAGAGAATTAGTTGAAGCAAACTACCTCACCACATATATACAGTACCTCCAGCTGTCAAATTAAATTCACTCGATCTGTTGGTGATTGTCTGGTGTCCACTTGTGTTGTGTTACTATGCAGACCGCCGGAACAAGAGGTGAGGATGGACAAGTCAGAGATGTTTGGCTTCTCTCTGGAGGCAGACGACAGGACGGAGGAGGAGAGGTTGCGGCAGAGGGCTGCGAAGAACTCTGGAGGGGACCCTGCACAAGCTTCAGGCCAGGAGTTGCCCAAGGCTCCAATGGACACTGATTACCAGGAGGAAATGGAGAAGAAGCAGCCTCAGATCAGATTCAATCTCAACTTTGACAAGTGAGCCTCTCCATGCAGAGATAAAGTCATCTCTACTCATTATACCACGGCTGCTGTGTATCCTCAAACCCCACAGTGTGGACTGATGCAGAATGTGACCTTTTGCCCCCAACATGAATCTTTTGTAACCCTGTTGTGTGTAAAATATTTGCTGTTTTTAGATTGATCCGAGGTGAGCAGGTGGACAACAGCAAGAGGGACAGCAAGACGTTTGACATCGAAAGGCTGTTTGAAGCTGCGGCCAGCGGGGATGTCGCAAAGCTGGCCGGCCTGTACCAGTACCTGCACCAGAACATGAAGAAACTCTCTGACTCTTTGTGTGAGTGCGAGACCCATAATGCAGCAGCTGCAGCACCAAGCAGTAAGTGGTTGATCTGTGTGTTAATGCCCTGAATGTGTGGTTCCAACTTCAGATCAGTCCTACGGTAAAACGGCCCTGATGAAGGCTCTGCTGCACCTCAAAGATGGCAAGAACGATATAGTGGAACTGTTGATCGACATTTCGGAGAAGCTGGGCGACTTAAAAGAGTTTGTGAACTCGGCCTACACCAACAGCTACTATAAAGGTAAACTGTGAAAATAAACTTTTGCAACTTTCTGTGTGTCTTTCATCGCATAGAAAGAAATGTGACTGCTTTTGTGATACATGTGATGATGTGTGGCAGGCCAGACGGCTCTCCATATAGCCATTGAGAGGAGGAGTCTTTCCTACGTGAAGCTGCTGGTCAGTAAAGAAGCAGAAGTTCACGCCAAAGCCTGCGGAATATTCTTCCAGCCTCATGACGGCCCCAACTTCTACTTTGGTAAGTCCACGCTGTTGCATGGAGGAGCGCCCTCCTCAGGAGCCTCATACAAAGATCCTCTACGGTCACATGTCATCCATCTGTGCCGCTAACACCATGCTTATCACCTTATTACTGAGTGAGAGACTTTTCTTTATCTTCACAGCATCTTAGTTGTTTTATTTGTGTCAATGAATAATTTAAAGCGTTACAATATGTTTTATTTATGACTAAATTGGTCATTTTCCAGTGTTTCTTTTTGTTATTTTCCTGACATTTTACTTAATATTGATTTAAGCAAAAAGAGAGCGTGTACAGCAATACTGAATTAGTGTGAATATTACGGGCTAATAGCAGAGGTGTGATACATTCTTCTTCTTTTTCTTCTTCGAAAATATTTTTGTTTTTGGTTTGAACATAGAGCTATAATCATAATCAGTGAAAGGAGGAGAAAAATGCACAGCTACAGTTTATAATGTGTTAAAAGTCCAATTTTTTCCAGTATTTATCTCCTTTTGTAGACAGAGTGAGCCATTTCCTTTACTAAGTAAATAGAGTTGATTATGTTGATGTGTTAAAGCCAATGATGCAAGTTGTGGCCATGAAACTCTTCAAAAGTTATGTCTTACCTTTGCTGAGACCTTTAGGAATATTTCCAAGGTACAAAAAAGATAAAAGGTTTCCTCTGGTATTACTGTTACTTCCTTTTCCCAGTGCATGTAATTGGTTGAATTTTTATTCATTAAAATAAAGCCCTTGTATAGTTTGTCTATGACGCCTTCAGTGTTTTTAGATTTATAAGCCTCAATAAACATCTGAGTTATTTTTGAGGGCTCAACAGCATCATAGATCTTTATTTTTATTTATTTATTTTTTTTTTAGCAAATGCTAGGATTAACATTTTATTCACTTTTACACATGCATGCCAAGTATGCATGTTACTGAGGGGGCTTTTACAGGACAACACCACCACCTCCTGTTTATCTGTAATACTGCATGTGTGCATAGGTATCATCATAGATCATAGATATCATAAACATACAGACACAGATTCTAATAATATTCAAATATTGTTCATTTCAAAAGCCTCTTTTTTCACAGTTCACTTGTGTGACTGCACTGTTAACTACCTCAGCACTGTGAAGTTATTTAAAAGGTGCATATGTAAGAATTGGCCACCTGTCAAATTCATACTTAAAAAAAAATATCACCAGCATATCACCAGAAAGTATAGCTGTCGTTAGATATTTAGTTCAGTTAGCCATGCAGTTAGCGGTCCTGTCAGCTGTCTCCCTACACTGGGAGCTCAGAGCACCAGGGGAGTAATGGTGTTTATACTGCCAGCTCAGGACCACCAGGAGGAGGTTTTCAGTAGAGCTGCCCCCGACTAAAGCTTTTCCTAGTTGACCAGCTGTTAGTTCAAGCCATTAACTGACTAGTTGTTGCATGTCCAAGATATTAATTCTAATTATTTGAATATTAAACTATATAAACTGTTAAATGCTGAAGGCAAAATCGGTACCCACTGTGTCTTCATCGTCCCTGAAGTCAGAGTTCTGGTTGGAGCTGCTATAACTTTAAATCACCTCAATGTTATATTCCTGGTCATCAAACAGCGATGTCAAAATCGTTACTTCCTCTCATTCAGTCAATAATTGTTGTTCATTTTTAAATGGTTTTAAATATTGCACATTTTGTTATGATTTGGGTTTTTATAGTCACTTCCTGTTTTATTTTTGGTATGTCTTCCCTCGGTTCTTTTTCCTGCTCTTTTTGATCACTGATTATTGTCACCTGTTCTTGACTGCCCTCACCTGTGTCTTGCTATCCTTCCCCTCCCTAGTGTAGGGAGGGGAAGGATGTGTCTTTCCCTCCTTAGTTGTGAGTTCATCCTTGTCTCTTGATTTTTTTCTGTTTTATATCTACGCTGTTTTTTTTCTTTCCTCACATTTTGGATTTGTTGTTTGGTTTTACCTTGCCTTGTTTGAGGGACTCTCCCTGCCTTAGATTCATGTAAGCCTTTTGTGTGGGTTTGTTTTTGTTCATTAAACATCACTGAACTGCTCCCATCTGTCTGAAAAAGTAAAAAAAAAACAAAAAAACAAAAACACAAAAAACACAAGGTTCTACTTTCAAACATAAAACATAAGATTTAGCCTGCATCCTCACCCTAAAAAATCTTTGTAGGCTACAGTCTAAGAGAAACTATCAGTCTTCAGCAGATGAATGTGAAAACCCTCTAGTGTGAAACTCTGCACATATATCGTTCTGCACAGTGTACATCAAACTTTGAGGTAAAATTAAGCCAAACAAATTCTTTAGTTCTTTAGTGGGACACTTTGTCTGATATCAGCCTGAAAGCCCTCCTGTGCGTGTCCATGCTTGTACTTTGATGGATTTAATGGAGACACAAGATAAACATTTAGACAGTGATGCATTTAAGTCATTAAAATAGAAAAAAACTGTAAATGAACAGAGTCTGTGTTGTCCTTAGGTGAGCTGCCACTGTCTTTGGCAGCCTGCACCAACCAGCCCGACGTGGTGGACTTCCTCATGGAGAACGAGTACCAACGAGCGGACGCTAAGCTAACGGACTCTCATGGAAACACGGTGCTGCACGCGCTGGTGATAGTGGCTGACAACTCTGAGGATAACACAAAGTTCATCACCAGCATGTACGACCGCATCCTCGTGACCACTGCCCGACTGTACCCCAAACTGAAGCTGGAGGACATCGAGAACAATAAGGGGCTGACGCCTCTCAAAATGGCTGCCCAGATGGGCAAATTGGGGGTAAACATTAAAAGTCGATTTAAAGTGGCCATATTATGCATTTTGGGTTTTTGCTTTCCTTTAATGTGTGATATAGCTTTTTGATCACGTAAAAGGTCTGCAAAGTCACAAATGCCAAAGTCCGTGCCAAAGGGAGTTACTCACTCTTACTTGGTGACATCACTATGTAACACATGCATTGTATAGCTAGCTTGAAAAAAAAGGGGGTATAACTTTTGCAATTTTGGGCTGTCCCAAATGAAACATTGAACAGCATAAAATAAACATGTCAATCTTTGGTTGTGGCTCCAAAATGGCGTATGAGAGAGGGTCAAATATAGCTGGGACAAGATTCTGACTGTGTCAGAAATTTAGGATAACTATCTCAACAATGTGACTACTGCTACGAGCTATGTCTGCTAACCAAACAATAGGAATGCAGTGTGTATTTGTGTGCAAGGATCATATCAGTAGATGCTACAGCACATGAATGTATGTAAATGTATGATATTTTAGCATACAAAAATACTTAACATTACCTCAGGCTCTCTTTGCAAAATTGGCCTCTTTTCCCTTATCATGACCAGATCCACATTCCTCTCCTCCTTTCTTGAATTTTTTCCTGTACTCATAAATACCACTATTGAAAGCGCTTGATTCTTGCTTACCTTCATTATTTATCTCTACAGCGGCACAGATGATAACACGTACTGTACTGATGATGCATGCCGATAACGTTTGTATGTTGACTTGCATCATATTCTATGGTTCGGTTGTATGATAATTGTAGAGTCTATATACATCAAACGTGATGTTGTACCCAAGTTCATTAGATCCATTTTGCACAGTGTGACTTGCAATAACAGTGTTTCAAACAGAGGGTGCATAGTGGTGCTGCAGCTATGACCAGTATGAGAAAAATAATGCGCTTTTTGAACATGAAAGCATTTAAATCTATTCTAGTCGTAACCCAAAATAAAAGTATGAGCTTGAAAATGAGCAAGAATGTGGCCATCTGAAGAAACAGGCCTACGGCAAAGTCACTACAAACACAGACGGATAGAAATGCTACAGGAGACCCGGGCTAAAAGTGTACTAAGGCCCCCCAGCTCCACTGACCACTCAGAAATTAGTGTTTTGGTCGGCACTGTGACTTTCTAGATCTAGGTCTTCAGTCCCTTTGGCTAGGGCAAAGCTACAGTTTCAGTCTTGATGTTGTACTACCTGGATGAATGTGACTGAACTTCTGCAAACACGTTTGGCCTGACTTTCCTTTTGTTTGTCTGCAGCTTTTCTCACACATCCTTAAACGGGAATTCCATGAGAGTCACACCAAACATTTGTCCCGTAAATTCACCGAGTGGGTTTACGGGCCCGTCAACTCCTCCCTGTACGACCTGGCCTCTGTGGACTCGTATGAGGACAATTCAGTACTGGAGATACTGGTCTACCGCACCGATATTCCTGTGAGTCCCAGTGTTATGAGCTCCGTCAGAGCAGCTGCCGATGTTTCTCTGTACTCAAACATCTGTCTCTTCTCAGAACCGCCACGAGATGCTCGACACGGAGCCTCTGAACCAGCTGCTGGAGTCCAAGTGGAAGATGTTTGCAAGTCGAATGTTTTTTCTCAACTTCCTGGTCTACCTCCTGTACCTGATCATCTTCACTCTTGTAGCCTACAATAAGAAGCATGGAAAGGTGAGCTGGCAGCCACAAACTGTGCGACTGATCTGAGTAACCGTCTCAAACAGACCTGTGCTGATGTTGCTTATGTTTCTTCTTTGCCCCACAGCCGCCATTTAAAATTGAACGTACCACAACTGGTTACCTGTATGTTTTAGGCCAGCTACTGACAGCACTGGCAAACTGCTATTTCTTCGTCATAGGGGTATGTAGGTGCCCTCGTGCTGTGAATTAAAATCCACCTTGTGCAAGTTGTGTTGCAGTATGATTGATCAAAACCTTTTTCAAAATCCCTAGATCATCGAAATGGGGAGGAAACGCCCGAAGCTGACGACGCTGTTGATTGATGGATATTATGAGATTCTTTTGTAAGTAGTATGGTGCTTTTTTATTTTATTTTATGGAAGTCCATTTTCTAAGTATTATCTTAACTGTTTTCTCTCCTGTGTTTATAAGAACAGGCCAGGAGCAAGTTTAATTGTTGTAATACTCATTCAACCACAAGAGGCTGAAGTGCACCACTACCTCATGTTCTGGATATAACTAAAAGCAATCATGTTCTCCTCCCGTTCAGTTTTAATTTCTCCATGGTATCTCAACACAAGGTATAAATTATATATATTGGCTGTTAACAAGTTATGTAACATTACTGTCATGAATTTGTCTTTGCTAGAAATGTATGTTAATTGGCACAGAATTCTTTGAGTCCTCTTTAGAATGTGAGGTGCATGTCAGCCTCTTGTGGCTGGAATGAGTATTGCAACAACAAAGACTTGAAAAATGATCTAAAAAACAACAACAAAAGACAACTCAAAACTCATCTATCAAATCGTTTCCCCCACCTATTCATCCGATGACAAAAAATAATGAAGTTAGAAAAATAATCCTGGCAAAACCTTTTTTCAGCTTTTTTTTTTTTCTGAAGACAGTGACGAGATTGTACAAGTCCGTATGAGTCACTAAGGGGCGGTGACAGTTCATCGAAATGTGATGAGTTGGGAAAACATGAACATAATGAGATTTTTGATAAATAATCATCAGTAGTGTGGATATAATGACTAAGTGGGTAAAATAATAGAACATCTAGGACAGTCTGGTAAATTCAGAAAATTAAATCTCTCTGCAATGCAGCCTTTAAGAGGACAACACGTATGCCATATTATGATATCCAAATATCCAAAATCTAAGATGATAACTAACCTTATGTAATGATATCAATATAATATTGACATATTGCCCAGTCCTAATAAAAAGTATTTGACACATTTTAATTTTCACAGAGCAACACAAAAATTAATATAATATAATAGTATATGGGTCACTTGACAACAAAAACAATTAACATTGTGACATGTTTTACTGCACACAGCTGCATTATTATAATTTACGATCACAAAGCTGTGCAGGATCACAGTGTCTTCTCTGCTGCTGATAGTTTTCTGCAGGCCGTCCTCTTCTTGTGCTCGGCCGTGCTGTACGTGACGGGGCAGGAGCAGTACCTGAGCTTCCTGGTGCTGTGTCTGGCTCTCAGCTGGGTGAACCTGCTCTACTTTGCCAGGGGCGACATACACATGGGCATCTACAGCGTCATGATACAAAAGGTAGGCCGCACAGCTACACCACAGTGAACATCACTCTTTATGCCTGGCCTCCATGAAATTCCTGCCCTGCAATTGTTTTTTTTCCTAACTTATTATTTCAAGAAAACTGTCGCACACTCAACATGTGAATTTAAGCATGTCTATGCAAGTGTATGTGTGTATGATCTAAGTTTATATGGTTTTAGTATATTGAGTGATACAGCAGCTTTGAGTCCAAAACAAATTTCCCTATGTGACAATAAAGTATACCTTACCTTACCTTACAGTGGATAGTCTGATTATCCCTGAAGCCTCTTCTCTCCTTTTCTCTTCTGTAGATGATCCTTGGAGATATCCTGCGCTTTCTTTTTGTCTACGTTGTCTTTCTCTTTGGATTTTCAGCAGGTATTCCTCCTCTAAACAATAAGATTCATTCAAAAAGACATCTGCTACTCACCGAGTAGCTGACTAGAAAGTATAACTTTTGAGATATAAACGTGTAATAACATACCTACTGTCAATAAGCCATGAACAGAGGATGTACTCTCTGTAATCTTCTTATCTTCTATCACAGCGGTGGTCAGCCTGCTCATACAGCCTCCTGAGAAAGACATAGACCCACCTAAAAACAGCACTCAGAAGACACGTCTCTTTTCGACCGCTAAGCCTGAGGATGGTGACTGTGTAAAACCTTCCTTCAAACAAATCTCCTACACTACACTGGAGCTCTTCAAGTTCACCATCGGCATGGGCGACATGGAGTTCGTCCAGGACCACCTGTACAGGGAGGTCTTCTACGTGCTCCTCATCGGCTACATCATCCTCACCTACATCCTGCTGCTCAACATGCTCATCGCCCTCATGAACCGCACCGTGGAGAGGACGGCCATGGAGAGCACCAGCATCTGGAAGCTGCAGGTGAGGTGTCCTGAGGGGTGCGGTGGATGAGGGAAATCTGTTCAAGGCGGCTGTGGTTTGATGATGTTACTGTGGCTGTTTTCAGAGGGCGATCACCATCATGGACATGGAGAGGAGGCTGGGGTGCTGTCTGAGGAAGAGGTTTCGCTGTGGGGTGGAGAAAAAACTCGGAACTGCTCTTGGAGATGACTGTCGCCGCTGTTTCAGGTTGGCTTCTTACAGTTCAGTGACAATACAGTCAGTCTGACATGTGGTGAAAGACTCCATCAGTAGTTGATGGAATGACACACACAGAATAAATGGCCCTGGCTCATGACAGATAAGGACTCGCAGGGTCTATCACTGAGTAATGTGATTATTTACAATTGACCCCTTATAAGTCCCACCCCTTTTTGGACTGTGCTCCAATAACAGTTGAGCAATCTTAGTATCTCAGTCAACTTTCTGCTTTCCTGTTTTCTGTATTTAGAAGAGCCTATATTATATTATTCATGACACGTTAGAAAAGCACATGACAGTGTAATAACACTTCATGACAATTTAATGACTAGTCCAAAGTGTACCACCGGTCTCATGATGGTCAATGTCAAAGCCAACGTAATGACAGTTTAATGTTAACACATAAAGCTAAATAGTTTCTTAAGGTTTGATAATTAGGCCTGCTATGTTAATGGAATGTTTAAGACACGTTATGTCATCTTGGTTATTGTCATAACCAAGATGTCTAAAACAAATGTCAACTTTGCATTACAAATGATGCAACTGATCAAATTACATTTAATGACAGTCAACAGTCATAAACATTCATAAAGACTACTTCATGTTCATGAGAAGTGTCATGTCATGGTTATGACAGTGTCATGTCAGTCTTACGCACACACCTTCAAATAAAGTGTTACCAAGTTTTGTTTAACATTTAGCCTTAACATTTAGAACCACTGTGATTGAATGTTGGATTTTTCTTGTAAAGAACATAAGTCATGTTTACATCCAGTGTCACACATTAAAAGGCCCTGTGTGTATCCTTGAAGTCAAACAAATGTGCAGACGGCATTTGGGGAGGGACGTTAAAATACCCTCTGCTCCTGGCAGTCTTTCAAGTGGACAGACTGTTAAACCAAACTCCATTTTAAGAGCAGGTGTTTTATGGTAGGGACATGGCTTTTCACAGTAAAAACTTAATATACACCATCACTAAAACTAAAACTAAAACTGATTCAATTCAATCTACAGGAACAGTCAGCACACATGCCATTCACTCAGTAACATCATTAACTAACCTGTGATGAAGTGTTTGCCACTGACGCACATGTATTGACTGACCTTCACACACACACACACACACACACACACACACACACATACACATACACACACACTGGCACTTTTAAAGCACTTGTTAAAACCAAAAATGGTCCAGACCATAGAGCAGGATGCATAGAGGAGACATAAGAAAAACCTTTGGAAAGTGTTATGTTAAGTGTTGAATGTGTGAATTATTCAGAAAAAGGAGACAACAATTATGTCAATCACATAATTTATTTTGGAATAATTTACTGGGCGAACAACCTCTTGTTTATCAGAGGTTGGGCCCCTCAGGGATCTGCACAAAAGAGCAGAGGTGTAATTTGTGATTGGCTTTGCAGTATAGGCCCACTGTTGCTCAGTAGTCTTTGATGGGTTTGTATCAGGTTTCCAAGTGTTAGGAAGGATACTGTGAAAGATACTGATGCTACTGAAGTTGTTGTCAAACCTACAGTTCTGACTGGTATAGTCGGTTCTTGGTTTAGGTTGTGAGACAGTGTGAGACTATGTTACAAACTCATTCTTTTACATGCCAGCTCTCAGATTTTTAACATTCAGTTTGCGCCAAAACTGTTCCACCTCTACAAGCTGATTGTCTGAGCAGTAAAAGAGCCAGATTAAGGCTCAGTGAGTAATAATAATAGAGCAGAAACAAAGGTTTAGGCCTGAAGATTTAACAAAAGACGCAGCTGTGTGAGGCGGATCGATTGATGCGCGGTACACTGTGTTCTTCACTAATTTGCCTTCTCTGACAGCTGATTGATGCGTCGCACAGTAGACAGTAATTGGAGCATGTGTCCTCTTGTTGTCTCAGAGTGGAGGAAGTCAACTGGAACAAATGGAACATCAACCTGGGCAAAATCAATGAGGATCCTGGGTGCTGGGATCGTGCCCAACAGCCGGCTTCAGACACCTCGCCGAACAGACCAAACAGAGGTGCAGAAACAAGAACACACTCAGAGTTTCTGGATTATAAAATGTTTTTAAGACATTTCTCTGTGACAGGAAAGTAATCCATGTCTAATAACATTTTCCTCCTTTGTCCACAGGGAGGAGCTGGAGAGGCTTCTTCACAGAGGGCGGTCGGCAGCGGTGGCGGCAGTCATATCAGTCCACGGAGATGAATCCCCTGAACACCACGCCGGTGTAAAAGACAACAGAGCTTCACTCTGACTGACCTGAGCAGCAAGGCATTCAAACCTAAAGACAATATTCAGTTTCAGTTCCCCAGGAAATTTAACTGCCAAATGTGTGAACTAACTGTCTGTCTGACTGACTGATACTCCACGGTCAGCTGGATTTTAAATTTAGTCTTTGAGGCAATATTTCACTGACATGAGCAGAGATGAGGAAGATATGAAATATTTGTTCATCTGACTTACGTAGAAGATAGAGTTTATCAAAGCAGCATCAGGTGCTGCTTAATTGCCAAGGAAATTATGCATCTGAAATACATTAAACATTAAATCCAAAGGCCTCTGCAACACGCTGTGTCTGCCTCCACCTGAACAGGATGCACATCCTCGCTGCACAAAGGCCACAACCTGCTGGCACCTCTGGCATCGCTCAAAATCCTTCATGGAGTAATACTGATCACGAAGGTGCTGATCCTGCCCTCCCGCTGCGTGCCCTTTATACAAGTCCCATTTTCATCACAGCCAGACAAGCTAAATCTTCTGCAGCCAGATAGTCCTGCGGATTTCACAGCTTGCTTTGTCTACTCCACTTCCTGTTTCTGTTTGGCAGAGGGAGGCTCGGATAAATGGCATGAAAGCACAGAGATTGGTGCAACAATGAACACCTCCGGCATAGGCTATTAACAGTTAGAAATTACATGTGGTCTAGACGGGCCCTCTGAACCGGTCAGACACTTGTAAGGCTGATTATGTAAGAAACAAATCTGTGATTAGTGGAATACCTGAAATGTCGGATAGGGTGAGAACAGTTAAAGGGACAGTTCACCTCAAAATGATAGAGATGTAAGATATAGAGATGTCTGCCTTCTTGCAAATATAATAGAACTAGATGGCTCTCAGCTTACAAAATGCATTTGAAAAACTCAGCAGCAATGTTTCTTACCAGAAATCATGAATCAATTACTCAAGATAATCCACAGACCTCTTTCAGAGCAGTTTCTTGTGGGAGCTATTGTGGGAGCTTTTAATCGAACTACAACCGCCAACTGTCCAAAGGGAAGCAAGTGGCTACTAATTGGCAAGAGGTTACAGTTTAGCTGAGGCGGATGCCAATCATTGGCTCGCTCGAGATGAACTGTGACTCACCTGGAAAGTGGACGAGATCAGACGGCAGCAGCGGGAGGCGGTGACAAAACGCTGCAGTGAAGTCAGACAGTTTCCAGTAGACTTCACAGAGTATACTGTCCTACTGTTCCATGATCCTGTTCTTTTTGTCGGCCTTTTCAAGCAGTTTGCAGTTTTTAACACACACAAGATATGCTTGTAACAGATTAAACCTTCATTGCACAACCTAAGACTAAAATATCTAGCGTTAAAGATCACAATTACACAGAAAATTAGAATTTTTTGCCAAACGTGGTGTTTGTAAAACTAAAAGCCAATCAGGTTATTGGTTATCAAGCAACAGCCAGGTATTTCCTGTCATGCCCTGCATCTTGCAGTTGGTGGAGAGCAACTTCGGCACTGGAGTCTAAAAATTTTGGCTGGCTCGATCTTGTGAGGTTATTGTTGCCCACCAAGTGTGGGCAATCTAACCAGCATGCATTGTGCTGCAATTGCTGGTGATAGATTCAGCACAGGCCTGGCTCATCTTGAACAAGTCTATTGTATACATCCAGTCTCCAGTAAACAGCGTATACAGTTCTGTGCTGTCATACAGTTGGCTAGTGTAGTTACAGATAAGTGAAACTGGTCACAACAAGGTCCAATTTTGACGCCAAGTGCAGACATCTCTGACTTATATCTCCAAAACTCTGCAACTCACACCAAAACTAAGAGGAATAATATGTATTTTTGATTTGGGGGTGAACTGTCTCTTTAAGGGAGCAAGAGAAAACTGCACACCTGTTGTAAGAGACTGTAACGTGATGTCACAAATACAAACACCAGATCAGAGACATCTCAAAGCATAAATTAGAACTTTATTTTATTATTACAATATTACAAAAAGAGTAGCACAACTCTCACGCTCTTGCCTCTTATCTGTCGTACAGAATGACATAAAAGAAAGGCTTATGGACCTTCTTCCATTTCACAGCAATAGTACAAGAAAACAAAGAAGAAAATAAAATTTAAATAACAAGCAAATCAAGTATTATAAATAGTCACAACTGCAAACTGAAGCTTTGAAACTTGGAAAAAAGGTTACAGCTCAGTAACTACACATTGCTAAAATATATAATTACAAAATATTACTCCTTTTCTTGCTTTCCATAATAAAGAATCTCTAAGGAATTGCTCTGTCTATTCAACAAAACTTCATTAAAATAAAAAAAGACTAGAAAAAAAAGAGAAACCAATAATTGCTGTTTCTGTGTTTCCTTACCGTCTTCTTTCTCCTTATTATTTGGGGTTTTCATTAAAACCATGCTCATTTTCAAGGGAAGTCCAAGGACCAAACACTTAAGGCTTTTTAAGGGCTGTTAGGGAGTTTAGGTGAACAAAACATGGGCGTCATTGTGTTTATACACACACACACTCTCTCTCACATACACTCTCACACACACACTCACCCTTAACTCTACTCACATCAGCAGGCAACACTCGCACACACAATCATTAAACTTTAAAGTTACAGTAGTCTAGTAGGTAAGCCAGTGTACAATAAAATAAACAATGCATTTGCTGTTTCACTTTAAACTCAAAAGTCAGTTTTGTGATCTTGCAAGTGATCAATTTGGTCTTTTTCAAGCAGACTTCACATCAGAATCAGTAGCAACTACACACAACTTAATTCACTTAAGTTCCTGCTGTCGGGGATCAAACTCTGGTTAGGCTCGTAGTTCAGTTCTACGTGACATTAGTAACACTATTATTTCTTCTACTCCAGAGTTTTGTCCTCATCACTAACTATCCCCCTCAACACCTGCAAAACAAATAATCTCAACATTCAAGTAATACATTTGTCATGGTAACAAAAACGATCTGAAGAGGAAACGAACGTAAAATGGCACATCTTCATAACAGTGTGTCCTTGTTAACCTGACTTTGGCCATTTTTAAGGTATGAGAGTTAATCTTTCATGACTTTTTTCTGCGCTAAACGTTTCACAATCTTATTGCCAAACCTTCCTGGCATTGACAAAAAGTCTTTTTTTTTTTTTTTTTTTTTGAACACCTGAATTCATTGCAGCATTTTCAGCAGGACAGAGCGTCATCTTTTCAACATATCTGCTCTCTGCTGGATCTTTACTATGTACAAACAACCTGATTACATGCTTAAATGACAGAGAGGAATCGATCTTGAATAGTCCTACTATACAAATAAATAATTACATTTTTAAAAAAAAGAATAAAACTGTGTACATGTGCATACAGCAAGTTTTTCCAGCTGTACTTTGTAGTCTGCAGCGTCTGATGGCTTTGCACTGACACAAGATCCTTACTCTCTTCTGTCCTCACATGATTGTGTTTAATCTTGAAGTTACTGTGAGATTTGAGCGTTAACACCAAAATGAACATTAGTAAACTAGTCGGAGCCGTAAATTCCTGACATGACCCTGTAAAAAAAAGACACATCCATGAGCAGATATTACTATTTTTCAGTGAGGGATCTGTTTTTCTTCTTTCTTACATGCATAAGAAAACTTAACCGATATTTCTGAAGTAGAAATAACACAGGATCTGTTAAGATCCAGGCACACAGATATTACAGTAGAGGAAGAGGGTGAAAATGACACACACGCACAGTACAGATGTGTATACACACACGCACATGAAAAGAGTTCCCTAAAGTGCCAGGTAAAAGCACTCATTAACAAAAAATAAAAGCAGCAATTGATCACTTGCAAGATTTATTTAAAAAAAGAAAAAAAAAAAACTACTGTTCTTCATTAAATATATTAATTTACCCTCTTTAACATTAGCGGTCATTTGTTTAAGTTATCAATTTAGTTTTATTCATGTGTTTCCTTTCTTAAGACTAAACAAAGGGCTTTTGATAACTGTTGTGTAGACAAGGCCATAGCTTATCTGTACCCTGGGTGCTGGATGAGAGCCGTTCTGCCGTCCCCAACCTCCGGACCTACCCTGCTCAGAGGAGGCCTGTGCATCTTGCCCATCAACCCTAGATTCTGATCGCGGAAATAGGGCGTCTGGAAGTCCCCACCCAAGTAATCTGCTGTTTGCATCAGATTAGTCTGGGCGGAGGAAGAGGAGGTGGAGGAGCTCGTTCCTAGCCTGTAATGGGGAGCCCCAGGGGGCCCACAGTCCAGCGTGGTGCACCCCCCGGGGCCCGCGCCATGGAATGGGATGGCTATGTCCTGAGAGCCGGAGCTGTCACTGTTGGGTGTGGGGAGGATGCTGCTGTTCCAAATGTGAGACTGGAAGTAGTGACCGTTAGTGTAGTGGGCCATGGGGCCGGGCATGCCGTTGTTGTTGACAGGGGGAGAGGGGGTGGGCCTTTCCACGGGAGGTTTCAGTGTGTAAGGCTGACCCACACACACCTCTGCAGGGTAGCCCATGCCCTTAAAATGGAAGGCGGGGTCCCTGGAAGGCTGCTTGCAGAGGTGGGTCCCACCGTTCTGAAGGTGGGGTACGTGAGCCAACTGGTGCTGATTCCAGGAGCGCATCTTCTGATGCTGCGCGTTGTGTTGGAGCTGTTGCTGCTGCTGATTCTGTGGCGGGTGCAGATGCTGCAGGTGGTGCTGCTGCTGCTTGAGATCAGTGTGGTTGGAAGGCAAGTGGTTCATAGCAGCCACGCTCTGGGGTGGGTGAGCCCCCACCAGGGCGGTGGCTTTCTCTTGAGGGCCAATGATGCAGTTGGGCGGGGGGAAGCCGGGGGTGGCGGGGTTGCTGTGCATGGACACCCTGGAGCAGGCGCTGATGAGCAGGTTACGACTGATGGGGCTGGGGTTGGCGATCTGGCCCTCGCACATGGAGGTGGCTCCTGCGCCCTGGGCCCGAGCTTGGCAGAACTGGTTGATCTGATGCACAATGGTGCTCAGGTCGGCCTGGCGGCCCTGGTGCAGCCCAGCGGCCATGGAGAGTGGAATGGTTGAGGTAGAGACGGTAACGTTAGGCGGAGCGTCGCCATCTGGCAGCTTCCTGCTCCCCTGCAGGCCAGGTGGCGGCTGCTGCTGGAGGTGCTGCTGTTGAAGCATGACGGTAGGGGGCCCCTGTGGGTGGCCAAGGGCTGGGTGCTGAGACAGAGTCTGGAGTCTGGGTGGGCCCTGAGGGTGCGGGGCCATGGGGGGATGGTGTCTGAGGCTCTGGTTGTGGCCCTGCTGCTGAGGGAGGGGCATCTGTAGAGTCTGAGGCGGATCCTGCGGCTGGAGGGGTAAGCTCTGCGGGAGCCGCGGCAGGTTCGGCAGAGGTGGGTGGTGGTTTAAAGTGCTGGTTGAAGCCACTTGGTAGGGTCCGGCGGGAGGGTTCATGATGACTTCAGGGTGCAAGCGAGCCCGGCTGCCGTCGAAATCTTTGAGGATGCCTTTGACTGTGGGCACCTTGACGATGGCGAGGAGGCCGGTCTTGGCACTGGCCTGAGAGGAAGGGTAAGGGCTGTAGCGCTGGCCTGACGTATCCAGCCCGTTGACAGTCCGGCGCACGTGGTTTCGCTGAGGGACTTTGACGCTGTTGGGGAAGATCTTGATGGTGAGGGGGTTGTTGGCAACTTTCTTAGCATATGCGTCCAATTCTGCAGGGGTTGGAAACGGAGCGGATCTCATCCTTTGTGTGGTGTCCCCTGGGGTGGAGGAAAGGACAGGTTAGAGGTGAGACAGAAAGAAGCAAGAAGAGATGGAATTAGGATGACAGAGAGAGTGGGAAAAGAGGCACAGTGAGACAGACAACTTAATCCAGGTAGAACATACTTGTCAACCCTTCCAATTTTCCCAGGAAACACATTTTTCATTGCCCTGTCCTGGTTTCTTCCCAGGGTCACAATTCTTCCATATTTCTCCTGATGGATGACACATTTTCACAACTTTTGTGCAGCATATACAAGCCCTACAACTCAAAGTCTACTATTTCCAATGGGACAACAATACAGCTACACCAAATATTGTTTTGTGATGTGGAAGAGAGCTGCCTGTGTCCCCCATATCCTAAAAGGGGTAGTTTGGATCATTTGGAGTTGGTTGTATGAGGTCCTTGTCAATAGTCAGTGTATGACTACTACTGTAGCTAACAGTAGATGGTGCCTGGCACGCCACCTGTTTGGGACACCAGCATGGAAGCTAAGCTGAGCCTCTCTGGACAGGGTCAGTAGCAAAATGAACTTTAGCCATTTAAAAAAGTTGAAGTGTACGTTATATTTAGAATATGGTCACCACTTAACTTTGCCATCAGTCAGCGTTTTCCAACAGCAAATCACTGTTACATAAGGCAAGTATTTCTCTGTCCAAACCAACCAAAGTCCATCAGGGAAATCAGTCATTTTACCTCACAGAACATGGGAGTTGCTGCTCTGCTGTTGCCTCGATGTTTTTAGTTGTGTTATTATGTGACTTCTACATTTTAAAACAATAGTTTAGATTCACTTAAGTCACAATAACACAAACAGACACTAACACTAACAGATCGAAACAGTGGATACAGGTATATGGATATTGATTGTTTTTTTAAAGTGACTAAAATACCCTTTGTTGTTGACTCTGTCCACAGCAGGTCACTGCTTAGCTTCCTGGTACTCCTCTCTGCTTCTCCAAACTGAGGGTGTGCTGTTGACTAATGCACTGACTATCAAACTATCCCTTTGATATATCCATGCTTGTACGTTGTATTAGTCTGTGACTGAGAAATTGAGAGAAAAATGTAATGAAATGAAAAGAAGGGAGAAGAGAAAGAAATTCTCAAGCAAATTCAGGACATCCTGGAAAGAAGAATTCTTGTTTTTTTTATAGAAAGTTTTAAAGTTAAGGGGAATATTTTTTTAGTCAGAGCAGTCTAACTAACATAGCCTTAGAAATAGACTTGTAAAATATTCATTTTCTGTGTAATCAAAATTGAAATTGGAGTAGGTATATCTGTGAAGGTTCTCAGCCATCCAGGTCATGGTATTTGTATCAAGGTTTGTTGTAGGCAATTGGACTTGATAGAGTTCTTGAAGACGTTTTGCCTCTCATCCAAGAAGCTTCTTCAGTTCTGACTGATACAAATGGAGTAGGTATAACTAAATTATGTGGTCCCGTTGAGTTTTCAAACTAATAGGAGTCAGTTGTAGGTCATCTGTGGGCATCTGTTTGCCAAAAAATGTGCACTTTTTTGTTATTTTCATTCTTTCAAAGTCACCAGAATGTAGAAACAAAGTCTATGAAACTACTTTTTCTGGGATGGAAGTATGAGGTAGAAGTGTATATGGCACAAAAGAGCACATCAGTTGTAATCTGAGCAGCTGAGAGGAACCTGATTTGGACAGCACTCTCATATTCCATACCTCGCTGTTTTTCTCCATCTCACGAGGACAAAGAGATTTCCAATCTCATCCTCAGCTGAATTATTGCGGCCGACACGTTCCCAGTCTAAAATCCAATTTTGTGGTGGCGTCTGCGACTTTGAGGTCAGGAGCTTTTAGTGGCCCTTAATTGACGTAGCATCCGGAAAACAATAAGAATGCATCTTGAGGGGAGGTGGGGTGGGTGGGGGCTGCGCCGCTTGCTACCGAATCCCAAACTAAACAAAGAATAAGCAAGGCAGTGATGGTCCCCCGTGGCTGCTTTGGGGGGAAGGAAAGAAAGAGATAGACGCAGAGAGCAGAGCTCCATGACAGCAGACAAGTAATCAGACACAGCAGCAGCGTCTCTGATCTGCGGGAACACCTCCCAGGCCTCGGCTCGCAGACATTTGTTACACCTGCTAAGCACCGTGGCTAAATTTAACAATGCCGAAGTGACAATGTGAACATGATTATGTGTTTGTGCATGTATGAGCACGAGGGTGTGTTTCATTTATGAGCCTGTTTGAAACGTGTGGCAGGATCACGCAGGTGTTGGCTAATATGTCGGTGTCTTGTATGTAACGTGCCGCTTTCAGTCTGCTGGATGTGATCACATGTTTCATTTTCACACAGTGTGCGCTCACTTTCACTTCTCTTCCTCACTAACACAATAAAAGTCAGCGGTAATCGTTTCATAGAATGACAGGCTCTTCTCCCTGCTTTCCGCTGTCTCACTGTCCCCATCACCACAGCCCCGCCGCTCTGACCTACTTACACCACAGCTTTCGGACTGATGGACATGAGAGGAGCTGATCTGTGGGAAGGATCACTGGTCTGACTAGTCACTGAGCTACATTTAAAGGGATAGTTTGGATTATTTGAAGTGGTGTTGATAGTCAGTGCATGCCAGCCCCCTGTTAGGAGAAGCATCAGCGCGGAAGCTATAAGCAATGTACTCCTGAAGGTGGAGTCAGCAACAAAAGCAATTTTAGCCACTGAAAAAAGGTCCACCTAAAAAAAGTGCACGCTCTATATAGAATATTTTCAATGCTTTACTTTGCCATGAGGCAGCCTTTTCTGACAGGAAACTACCATTATATAGGCTAAATATTGCTTTCTCCAAACCAACCACACTTTTTGGCAAAATCAGTCATTTTACTTTGCAGAACACAGGAGTTGCTGGTTCACCACTGCCTCAATCTGTTATTTTTTGAGTTATTGCGTAACTTTGGTGTTTTAAAAGGATAATTTGGATTCACCAGAGTCACACAATCACACAAACAAACTAACAGATCAAAGTAGCATTAGACCAGCAACTCCTGTTCTGTAAATTGACTGATTTGCCGGTGGAGTCTGGTTTGTTTGGAGAGAGAGCGATATTTGGCTTATATAATGGGGGTTTCCCATCGGAAAAGGCTGTCTGACGGCTAAGTAAAATGATGCAAATATTCTTAATAGAGCGTACACTTAAACTGATATTGATTTTTTTTTTAGGCAGGTCTTTTTTACTGTAGGTAATACACTTACTAAGTACCTCATCCAACTCCACTTCAAATTCAAACTATCCTTTTAATTTACCCTTTCATTCTTTTTGAGGAAGGGGCTTTTCAGTTCAGGTAAAATGAGATGTCGTCATTACAGCACACAGCCTGCTTCTCTCTGTTGTCGAGAGAGCAGTAATTTGAAATGTCTGAATTGCTGGCAGAGGTCTGTGGTTTCATGCGGCCGTGGCCATTATGCTCCGTCTCACAGCAGACAGACTGGGCTTGAGGGATGAGGCACAGAGCTGAACTGCGAGCACTGACACGGCGGCACCAAGAGTTGTGCCAACTGGCTAATTAATTCCCGCTTTATTTGTGAACAGGAAACAATGGGCAGCGATGTGCGGGGCCGGTATGGGGCGGCACACAGGGGGCTGCTGTGACTAAGTGTTCAGCCTGCTGATGGCAGCCTCATTAATGCAGGGGTCTGGGCCAAGGAGCCAGAGCTCGACACCCGCCATCACTGAGGCCTAATGTCTGTCGCTGAATAAATGCCAGGGTAAGCAAACACAGATAAATGAACACTTACACACCAGCTCACAGACATGCTGAGGATGGACTTCACCTGTCAAACACAGGTGATGATTAATGACCTTGTTGGAAATGATGTTTTGTAGAGTGACAGACTACAGTTGCCATGATACCAGAATTTTAAACTTGAATACAATACTAGTTTAAAAATAAATGATTCTTGATACATCTTTTGATATCACCACAAACAGAAAAAACAATTCTAGGCTGCAGGCACATAAAATTGGATTTTTCCCCCCCTTTTAAAAAAATGAACTAATAAAAAAAGTCACTGAAAACTGTCTGGTTTTGCTGCTGCAAGCCAAACTTCACGAAGGACAATAAAGACTGAACTGAGGTTTTGAATGTGCACTTGGATCCTTTTTTAATAGCTTTGGTACTTTCAATACTATTCTCATGTGCAATATCTACAATGTAGCGTGATGTACATCCAGGTTAGGCACATCTGTTTACTTCCTACAAATTTTCTTAATTTTTAAGTTAGTTACTTCACTTTTCACAGTTAATTTTGTATGTAATGTTACTGGCATTTATTTTTCATTGTGTCTATTGTGTTTTTGATCATTTTGATAATCATCTCAGTGTCTTAGCCACTGTTAGAGACATTAGCTGGCTAGCTAACGTCACCATCTTCATTCAAACTCAACAGAAACAAAATATAGCTCATCAAAAATGTCTGTTAGTCTTTCTAACTGTGAAAAGTGAAGTAACTAAGTTAAAGATGAAAGTCTAAGTCTGTTGGCAGTGTTAATATTACTGTAACGTTGACAGGAAGAACATGGATAAATGTAACACTACACTGCAATAGAGAAGAGAGAAGAATTAACAAATATTGAAAGGGCACTTAAGTAATGATACTTTTATCAACCTTAAGGCTGACTAAATAAATACAAAAGCAGTTTGACTGATAACAAACAGTTTTGAGAGTATCAGCGGGTTACATTTAGTATATTACATACCATTTCAAACACTTAACTACAATTTGGTAAATGCAACTTGTTTGCTGTCAGTATTCAAGATATATTTAGAGTGTGAGATTCTGGCACAGCCTCCCTGGTCTGCAACCTCATGTCAATGTAGCAGTAGAAAGGGTTCTAAGTAGGTGGGAAGAGAGTACCATCAGCTGTTGCGATGAATAAAACATCTTTCATCATTTCACGAGAATAAGATCTTCGGGATGAAACCAGGATTGTGGACCGCGTGAATGAATGTTAAAGACCGCATTAACTGTTGATGTAACATCATCTTTCAGGGTTTGCCGAGTGTTCGGAGAGGTGCAGACGAGCTGCGTGGGGATATAAACGTTCATGCTGAGCCAACATGAAAAGGCTAAAGTGGGGGTTATTAATACAAGCACGCAAGACTGGTTGATCAAAACAGTCACACTTAAGGGATTGCTTATTTGAAGTGGGGTTGTACGAAGTACTTATCCATGTGTATTACTTGGAATAGATGGCGGTCAAAACGCCCCAGTTTGGAAAAGCAGCAGGAGTACTGTCATGGAAGCTAAGCAATGTACTGCTGTGCACAGGTTCAGCAGCAGAGTGTGTTTTAGCCACTTAAAAAGCCCCATCTGAAAAAATAAAAAATAAAAAAAATAAATCAATATCAGTTTAAATATATGCTATCTTTGGAATTTTTAAGTGCTTCACCTTGCCTTTTCCAATGGGAAATCGACATTATGTAAGCCAAATATCAGGCTTCCACACAGTTGTGGGTCTCCTGCTACCTTGATCTGTTGGTTTGTTCGTGTTATTGTGTAAGTTTGGTGAATATGAAATAAACCTTTAAAACACCTAAGTCGCACAATAACATGAACAAATAAACAGATCAAGGCAGCAATAGCCCACCATCTAATGTAGGTGATACACTGACTATGGATAAGTACCGATACAACCCCACTTCAAACAATCCAAACTGTCCTTTTAAAGAGCTCCAGCAGAGACAAGAAAAACTTTTGGTTTCTGTATAGGTTTCTAATTGTGGTCAGACTGTAACAATTCAGTCCTATTTTCCCAAACTGTTCACATGATAGACCCAAATGAATGTCCCAGTGACTCAAAGGTCTTAATATGGATCAGGCTTTGTTTAGCAGAAAATCCATAACTGTGGACATTCTGAATAATGAGATGTATAAATTCAATATAATACCTGAAATGAATGATACATTAATGGAAATGTGTACGTAGTTTTTTTATATTGTTATGTAGGGAAATTAAACAATGTGCAGTTTTAAAGATAGAGGAAAACAGTGGCTTTCACTTCCTTTTAGATTGAGAAATATAACAAGAAAACAGCCAGCGAGCATGTAACCGTGTACGCTGTTATTTCTTTGCCACTGGCACTTGTGTAATGAGTTTTATACTTAAGTTGTAAGACTCAGGCAAGTAGCAAAGAGAGCAATGTCAATGTCTGGAAACTGACCAATCCATTAAATTGGAAAAGGGATTATACATTGTTAACAAAGCTTAGGCAGGCATTTTGGGATAAAAAAAAAGGCAAATCAGAATGAAGAGTTTAAAAGAACTGCTGTAAAATGCGTAATGAAATCGGTAAATTACGGTTTAGAGTTGTTTCCTCCTAACAGTGGATAAAATCGACCTCTTGCTGTTTAGGTCTGTTTATGGGTGCTGGCAGCTGTTGATTATGTGTAGCTTATTAGCATTTCAACCTTAACCTGAAACCTGGATTAGTTGAAGAGCTTAAAGCATCAAGGGAGGGTTAATGAGGATATGAGTGAAGTTTGTAGGCGGCTGCGAGCATATCATCTCTCAGATCTCCAGCTAAGCACGTTCCCAGGGAGGGAACAGGGGAAAGAGGCCAGTCTGGCCATGCGTTAATTACCCCGCTGCTAGCTAGCTAGCTGGAACACAAGTGCACAGTCAGCAGGCACTAATTAGGGTTTCTTTTATTCAAACTACTGTTTTTATTGAACAAGGTTTAAGCAGCAGGGGGCAGGGGCTCATGCTGCTGTAAATTGCAATTTTCACACAAGAGCAGGAAATTAGGTCTGAAGCTTCGGCGTCAAATTAGACATGTGAATCTGCTTTCCCACATGATGCCACCTCCTTACGTTTTTACAGACATTTGAGCAGAGCATCCCATGCTGATAGACCTTTGAAAAGTGAAAAATATTCTAAGGAGAGGAAGAGAAGATGGTTGCTTTTGATCTCAGTAGGGACTGAGATGTGAAAATCAGCCCAGCTGTACTCACTGTTTGTTCTGCCTCAAAGAACCGAGGACCAAGGGCCACTTCGTGATACTTGAGTCATCCTGCCTGGAGCATGAGCCGTTTTCTTCCTGACCCACTGTCTCTTTACGTACCTGATCTACTCCTCCTCCGACAGCCTTTACATTTCACAGCCATCATCTGTTAACAGTCACTCCCTGATGATAAATAGAGCAGCTGCTCTGGCCTTGCCTCTGACAGCAACCTGCAAGCTCGTAACTTTAAATGACTCTCCCATGCACAGATCCACCCGCGGGAGAGGTCGCGGAGCGCGGCAGGCCTGGTGATCTGGAGTTCTTGGTGAAAACAGAGGGAGGGGAAAGTGTCAAAGACGAGATTTTGTAACACAAGACCGAGTAGCTGCGAGGCTGGTGCACAAAGATGGCAAATGGGAACACAAATTGGAGCTAATTATGTTAACTCTCCATCTGAGCCTTTTTTTTTCCTCTCTGGGAACTTGTCAGTGTATTGAATAAAGATTTCACGGGACAACTAGTCTATGAATTTCACCTAGAAGCAGTCAAGCACATCTCTCATGGAGTTAAGCTGTCAAATGTTTCCACGCCGGATGAACGGCAGGGCTCTGCAGAGACAACGAGTCCTGTGGACAGCCAGGAGGGAGAGGGAGGAGTGTTACTTGAGGGTTGAGGCCTGGTTCTGGCTGTGTGTGACAGCGTGCAGGGAACTCGAAACACAAACTGCAGACATACAGAAGATGATCTAAAGAGGCTGGATGGTAGATAGAATCTTTTCGCTTCACTTTTTTTATGCCACTTGGATAAAAATGATTTAGTCTAAATGAAAAACAGCTCCACAGCTTTTGATGTAACATCGTGTCTGTTAATGATACTTTGAAGAGCAGATGAAAAGGAAAAGCATTATAAGAGAACGACGAGAAGGGGGGGAAAAAAAATAGATTGAAATTACACCTCTATGACTGGCCGCGCTGCGAGAAGCATGCTCCATCACCAAAATGGATTACAGCGTTGGGCAGAAAAACAAATTGAACTCCAGTTGCGCCCCGTGCTCTGATGTGCCTTAGTGTGTCACATAAAGGAAGAGCAGAGAAACAGTGTAGCTGATGGCTGCACCATGTCACAAGCCTGCCTGAGTGAGGCAACAGACGTTGGCACTTAGCAGACTCCCTCACGCTCGCTGATCTCCTGGGGGTTGGCTGATTACTGTGATTCTGAAATTACAGTCTTGATGAGCTGGAGCATTTTACAACCAAAAAAAAAAAAAAAAAACTGCAGCAGAAATGGGTCAAGCTGGGGCTGAGTTTCCACTCAGAGAAACAGGCAGGGGGAGAAGGAGACGTAGATTTTTTTATGATCGAATAAATAAGGCTGACCAACTAGAGGGGCTATAATCAATGTCTGGAAAGTGATTGATCTTTTGGGGACATCAAAAAAGCTTACTGTAGGACAGACGAAGAAGCTGATGGTACAGTATATGCACGCAAGACTGTGTACAGTCATAACTGAGACTAAAAACAGACAGATGTATCGGCCTATCACAGCTCAGTGGGGTTGGGCATTGGGAGCCAATTCCAAATAAGAATTGATTTCCAAAATTATGATTCCAAAGTAATACTTAAGAAATTTTAATTTTGATTTTGTTCCAACACAAACTCGTGCTACTGTCAAGTTAAACTGTGGACTGCACCTATAGCATATCGACCTGGCTATTGGTGAGTTTAATGCATGTATACCTTCCTGTCTCCTAATGCATTTGTCTTATTAAATTCTGAGTCCTGCATTATTCTCAGCTAACCTACTCAGCTGTTGCTAAGTTGCCTGAACAGTAGGTGAATGCCACAACTTGTGTATCTTGTAAAAACCAATGAATTTAGGAAATGCTATGCTACAAAATTCTTTACATGGCTGGGATACTCTATCATTACAGTAAAGTAGGATGGGTAAACCCAAAATATTCAACAAACCAGAACAGAGACCACCGTTGCTATGGTTAACTAAGATCAGCTTCGCATTCCTGCTGGTAAAATACATTGATGGTAATTAGCATTTCACACAACTCTACTGCGAAGAATGCAGGACACTTAAAAGAATCTGAATTGATAATTCTGAATCATCACATATGACCCGCTAGAAGTGTGAGGTGGTGGCTTCATCTGCCGAGACGCTGCCCAACGAGATGCTTTACCAACCCAAACCGTCGATACATAATGTCCTGCGAATGAGACTCAACAATCAGCTATCATTCTGGTGTGTTTACGAACGCTTCGGACAAATTCTACAGATTATACCTTTAAGAACCAAAACGAAAAAGAAAATCAGAATCATAATCACTGAATCCAATTAATACCCAACTGGATATACTATTCTATGTCGGTATTGACGTTGTCCAATTTGCGCCAATATAAAAACTTCTTTTTTTACAGAACATAATGCAGTGTTTTAGTTTTATAGGCAGTTAATTATTTATATAATTAATTAATTAACACCAGTGAAAGTTTACTGAGTCATTGGCCTGATGTCATTTTGGACAATGAAGTTTAAAATATCCTGCCTCCAATACATATCTTTGTCCCGAGTGTCTGATGACCACATGTGAGGGATCATTGCAATATCAGCTGAAATACTGATATTGGATTGTTTTTTAACATCTTTATTGGCATCAGCCCCAAAAAATCCAGTAACAGTCAGACTCTAATTGGGACCACACATTATTACAGGATGTGAATGTACATTATCTAAAAAGTGATAAATGCTCATTAACACTTTTAAAAACCGCAAAATGTCAGTTCAAAATGTGTTTAAGGTGAAGAGAGACAGTGCAGCAGAAAGACTTATTGCTATCATTTCTGTTCATTAATTTGTCTTACATTAATCTCTCTAGTCAGTTCCAAATCCTGCCTCAGCTCTCACTGACTGATTGCTGACTTCGACTCTCTCCATTTGTGCTGCTGCACCCTCACGCCGTAAAGAGTCCAAGTTTGTCAGCAGTTGGAGTTGTGAAATTCAAACACATTGAATTAACTGGGCCAGCTCGGACTAGTCTGCCATTAAAACCGGGGCAGCAGATTGCATCTTAAATTCACTCACATTACGAGATCATCAGGGCAAAATCACTCAGCCGCAATCTGTCTCAGAGTCTGACAGTGAGCGACTCCTCCTGATGGTGACAAGGAACCGAGACGGTCAAATCTAACATGTGAATGTGGTGACAGCGCTGTCTTACGCGCGCACAGGACGGCACTCTTGTGGCAGACAGATCTTCAGGGGCGATGAGGGAGGGAGGGAGGGGGGACAGTTCACTGTTCATCAGCAAATTAATGGCGCAGTTCATCCTAATTTCCCTTGAAGACAGATCTA
>JAJHUR010082343.1:0-14979 GCA_027495735.1 Lutjanus campechanus
GGGGGGGGGGGGGGGGGGTTTCCTGGGGACAACGAGTTCTGTTCAGAAAAGGAGGTAGCGCTTCAACAGTGGGACTCTCAGTGGAGTGGTAAAACCAGAAACGCAGCGAGCATATTCCAAAAAAATTGAAAAGGTTCCACCTCTTAAGTCTTCAAGTCAGGGAGGACAAAACACTCACATTTCACTCGTGTATTTAGCTCACACCACAACACACAAATACTTGATCCAAATAAACAAGTGAAATGTGAGTGTTTTGTCCTCCCTGACATAAATATACAGCCAATATTCACCTGTTTACTGTAGAAAAAGAAATGTTTGATTTGAGAGGACATGGTGTTCAGTGTTATTGATAGTAACATCATTTAAATGTGACTCACCATGAATCCAACTGATCATCTCAATTTCTTTACCAGTCACGTCTCCGGTCCACAGAAGTTAGTATTATACTGCCCTCTACTGGACGATAAGTATTCATACTCTGCTCTGAAATGAGAGTTTTGGTAACACTTTACAATAAAGATACACACAATTCTGATTAGTTCCTGATGGACAAATGAGGAACTACCATTGGTTAATGATCAAATTTCATAGATATGCTAGTGATTAGTTAATGAAGAAATTAATCAGGAACTACTTGATCATTGTTAACATGTACTTCCATCATAATCCCTGATTACTAACTGTTTTTGTGTCCCCCAGAGTAAAGTGATACATCACAGAGTAGTTACTAAGTAGTCCTTCATTGTCTTATTATTACTGACCTTTTTTGTGTTCCCTAAAGTAAAGTGATACATAATACTGAATACTTAGCGAGCAGTACCTCATTACCTAATGAGTATGTACCCTTCTTGTGTCCCCTAAAGTAAGGAATACATAATACTGAGTAGTTAATGAGTAATGCCTCATTACCTTCTGAGTACTACCCATTTGTGTCCCAAGTGATACCAAGTATTTAAACCACACTATATGTATTACAGTATAAATGAGTGAATCTAATTTTGTACACTTTAAATGATATTTTAAAGAAGTGCAACAAAAGGCAACCAAGATGTTCTGATATCCAGCTTTCAGGGTTTATTTCTCTAACATTTCTTTATATCACAAAAAGTCTTCAAAATGCAGACTAGGATCTGTATACAAACTGTACACAAAGCAAGGCACTATACACTGTGGGATTTAAAAACCAAATACATTTCATCATCACTCTATCTTCGAGCCTGTTTTGCTTTCCTCTGCCTGAAACAATAACGACACGAGACACGTCCAAATAAAGCTGCGTCACTGGATTTGTAAATGGCAAACGGTGAACTGTACAGCAAGAGAGAACTTCCGTAATATTCAGTATTATTTATTCACATATGACACAAACCTCAACATTCATTATTACAGTTCAGTCCATCTTTTTAAATCCTTTTATAGATTTGATATAAATATAAATTATTTGTAATGCACAAGCATACATAGGAGAATAGCAGAGTGTGATGTGGAGTGTGTTGAACAGGCTGACAGACCTGCTCCCACTCTGACACGTGGCTGCATGGCTGACAATGTAACGGCACTGGCTGTATGGTACATATGTACAAACATTAAGAGGAAGAACTATTAACACATCCACTCAGAGGTGCACCCGCCTACATTTGTCTCCTACTTACAGTATACAAGCAAAATACCAAACAGTTGGGAAGGAAATCTGCAGCATTCACTCGTCACTTCTTCCACACTTTCTTTACTCCCTTCATCCATCCTCGACCCTCCATGGCAGGGTTAAACCCTCGAGAGGCAGCCCTCCCCCCACCAGAGTCTCTGCTGTGTCCCGGCATAAACTGAACAGCAGATCAAACAACCTCCCGATGTCTTCATGTCCGCTCTCCGTTTCAAACGTTCAGAAAAGTCCTTTGGCTTTCTTCAAGTTCACCTGCTTCCAGCCGGGCAAACTCCCATACTCCTCTCTGCTCATCTCCAGGGCTTTCTGTGGGAGCAGACACAGCCAGCATGAAGCAGTCATGTGTTAGTTTATCAGACAGACTGTTCAGCACTTCAAACCAACAAATCCTGCTTGCATGATGGAAAATAAGAGCCCGTTTACATTTAACATGTGTCTTGAGTGATCCGATTACAAGTGGACAGTGCAGGTGTGAACGCACCCAAGACGCATTGAGGACACATTGAGATTGAATCAGTGGTGGTCTGGGACCTACTAAACTGACATCCTGTAAGTGCATCATTTGGTTCACTTTAATGCTAATTATGTTATTAGGCTCTTACCTGCCAAGATAAGCAGCAGATGTTTGTGAACCTGCTGCCTGTTTCAGCTGATTTCACCACTGAACTAGTGACCACGATATCCACAGAGTCCTTTAAAAACAGCATGCAGTTCTGAAACGTGTTGCATGAGGTGAAACTTATTATTATCCAATTAATCTGCAACTATTTTGATAATTGATTAATCGGTTTGAGTAACTTTTTAAGAAAAAAAAAATCCAAATTCTTTGATTCCAGATTCTCCAGTGCAAATATCTTGTGATTTTTTTATTTACTCCTCTATGCCAATAAATTGAATATCTTTGGGTTGTGAGGAAAACAAAGGATGAGGATGTGATCTTAGGCTTTGGAAAACACTGATCGACATTTTTCACCATTTTCTGACATTTTAAAACAAAAGACTATCAATCAATGAATCAAGAAAATAATTAACAGATTCATCAACTATGAAAATAATCGTTCGTTGGACTGTTGGGCTGCCGCTTGAAAACAACAGCGCATTCAGTCTTTGCAAACAGAAATGATGCACACAGAAACACATTGTAAAGCCAGGTGAGAACTGATGTAGAGTTGTCCACCTGTGATCTGATCACTGAAGATGCATGTTAATATCGGGTGTAAACAGGCTCTGAGAACACTCTCGTGCATCAGTGAGATGATCATTCTTCAATTCACATCCTCAGTAAAATATGATCTGTTCATATCTCCAGGATTCAGTGCGGCGTCCGCGGCAGTTTGTAGATTGTGAGTGAACAGCATGCTAAACACACGTTAGATGTTTTATCAGAGAGAAGATACAAAAGGTGATGAGAGTCGGAAAGAAAGTGGAGGATGGTCAAGTTGAGTGAGGAGTGACGATGCTGTGCAACAGGAGCACTCGGCCAGGTCATCCATGCTCAAGTCAGAAGACTCACCTTCCCATAAGCCCCTACACCCTGGAGGGTGGAATGAATGAAATAGATAAGTTCACAAAGAGAAGATGGAGAGAGGATGGTGGAACACGATGAAAGACAAGGTTGTGAAAAGAAAGAAGAAGATAGCAATGAACATAAAGGAAATCTGAATAATGGATAAAGCCACAGACAAGTCAGAAAGAATATAAAACATTTTAAGAAAGTAACCAGACTACTACAGATGATCTTATTCATATAACCTCACAGAATTTCTGAGCAAGAGTCTTCCTTTAAGTCCTGTTTCAGTAAACATAAAACTTTATATTAAGGTCCTTAGTGAATAGGCATTATGGTTCTTATACATCCTTATATGATGCTTATTAACGTTAGGACTGTTGAAGTGTTAACAACAGCATCATAAACACACTTAGGTTATAAGACATTTATATGTACTTATAAGAAACATGTTAACAGCTTAGCGACTGCTTACGAACATTAATAAAAGCTTCATGATTCTCTTATAAATGTTTATTACGGCATTACAATCACATTTGAGTTTAACCAACTTACCTATTACATCATTGTTTAACCTTTACTAAGCTTTTTGAGGCTTTATTGAGATTAATTACATACTTCATAATGCTCTTATTTACAGTTTATTATGCACTTATTAAGAGATAATTATGATGTTTGTGGCTACCTGATCTAAGTCGAGAACAATGCCTTAATAAGCTTAATAAATCCTTTATTATGCACTTATTAACAGTTAACTATGCGTCTCCATCAACCTGAGGTAAACATCTGACTCTTCAGCTGCTAAATGCTCCACTATAGTTACTAATTATTTCTCGCTGTCATTTGGCAGCTAAAAACAAGACTGATTAGAGAAGTCAACCAAAACAGAAAAACTGTGGATCATAAAGCCAGAAAAAAATAGTTTAAACAAAAATTGTAAAAAATTCTGCATAGAACTGGAGAATCGGATGGTAATTCTGTTGGTTCATCATTATAAGAGACATCTTATACATTATACACAGTCATTTACGCCATTCTTAATGAAAAAAAAATTCAATAGTGCAGCTTTAAAATAATATATAATCAAATTATTTTGGAAAATGTAATTATACCAGAAAAAAAAATTAGATGTTTCACATTCTGTAGCAAATTTTTACTTATTCATTGACAGTTGACAAGTTAATGCCTAAAGTGTGTGTGACTTTGATTTATCAGTGCTAAAAGCAAAATAAATTGCCTAGCACCTTTAAAGTCACATCACAGACAGTGTGTTCTCACCTCAAAGTCCTCATCAGACAGGTAGACCTCCAGACGGAGGGGGTCGACGCCCTCAGGCAGCGGTCGGGCCAGAAGATCCGCCAGAGGGTACGTGGTCTTACACAGCCGGGCCAACACGTCCTCCACCAGGATAATCTGGTTACACACCTCTGCCTCCTGAGAACACACACACACAAAATATTTAATTTTTTTTCCAAAAAGCACACAGATAAATGGGTAGCAGATAATAAAGGATGATGGCCGACACCTGGACTGACCTGTGCTCTCTATTTTTGTACAGTGAGAGCATGTGTTTCACTACAGTGTACACACTAATGGATACAGACAGACACTGAGAGCAAAGTGCTTCATATCAGATGATGTAGCTGTGAGTAATCAGATCCACACACCCTCTCAGTGATCTCAGCGATGTCCTCTCTGTGCTCCCAGCTGGGGAACATGTTGGTGAAGGTGAGCGGCTCCAGACCGGCGTGGATCAGATACGCTTTGGGAGGCTTCTTCACGTTCTTTTCTGTGGAAACAAAACAAGACCACATCATCAGATTAGATTCTTTATTTTTTTTAAATCTCGGTGCGAAGCTGGCATGGCTGTATTGCTGTAGCTGTAAAGAAAGTAAAATGAACTAAAAGGATCAAGCGATCATAAAGAGTGCTGAAAGTGTTGTATACCTTTGCAGTACTGCAGCACCGTCTCCATGGCGCACTTCCTGTCCGAGTCCCAGCGGATTCGGGCTGAGCCGGTGCTCTCGCTGTCCTGAGGCCACCAGCCCTGCCACAGATACACCTCGTGGTGGTTGTCCACCAGGAAGAGAGCTGGACATCAGAGAAAGAAAACATGGTGAGGACACGGTTTTTAGACTGTCAGAGTGAGGACAGTAAGTTGTCCCTCATCGTTTCCTTCAGGCAGCTGGTTTATGGGTGGGAGCTGGTTTTGAGTTTACAAGCTGATGAATAATGAAAAACACATGGAAACTTTTCAGCACATAGTAAAGTGATCATGGGCTGATAATCCTGAGCAATGATTCATGTGTGTCCTCATCTGTGTCCACCAAAGCATTTTTTTCCTGAGGTCAGAGTATTTTTTTGAGTTGTTTGCAGGGAGCATCACATATTTACACTGCCAACAGTGTGACCAGGCGCTGAGCATCTCTTCTGCACCGAGTGCTGCACGCCTGGCTTTTTTTTCTGGTGGAAAAGTTGAAAAATGTTCAACTTTGGGTTGTTTGTGTGACTTTTTTACCAAACTGTCCAATCAGAGTGGAGGAGAGGTGGGACAAATACCCCGAACTGTGTCCTGGCGTTCAACTTCAGCTCTTGAAACCAAACAGTGGTATTAACAATCACGTTTCCTCGCCCATCAAACATCATGAGCCCACATCGACCAGCAGGCCTGACCTCTCTCCCTACATGCTTCAGCCTTCCCTTCATCCAGAGCAAGTACTCAACCTTTTGCTGACATTTGTACGTGCGGCATTTGTTGATGACACAAACTATCTGCACCTCCGAAGTGCTCTCAACATCTCCCAGTTGGCCATTTTCAGGAGAGCGACTGACATTTTCAGCTGTGAAAAATGCTCTGGTTGGCACAGTCGTAATAGTTCCAACATACTTTAGATTTTCAGAGTAGGTTTTCTGAACTTTTACCTGCCAAACCCAGCTAAAGTAAATGCTAGGGGGAAAAAAAAACTAAATTAAACTAAACAAAAATCTCAAAACCATACCAACTGTGACAATATCTATCATGATATTACATGGTTATTTACTTCATTTTATTATTTTCGATTTATTTTAGAAAAGGACTGGTGCTGACTGCTGCATTGTTTTTATTTTGCAATTGAACATACATCATTTAAACATTCGTGCTAATGTTTTTTACACATGCTCAGGTCAAGGGTGCCTACTTTTATTTCACTTTTATTAAAGAAGTTTAAGTTAAAAGAAAAATGAATTTTATACAAACAAAAAATTATGTACACATCAGATTTATTAAAGGATAAGTCATCATTTTTCTTTGTTTTTTAATATCACAATAAATATTGTACTGTGGACTTTTTATTGTGGCATTATTGTCCTTTAAGTTTTTGGTATTGCTGCATCCCTAGTAAATGCAGTTTAGTTAAAATCCCTTAAAATGTAGCTTTAAAGCTTCTTAAAGGCTGACATATAGACCAATATTAAATTATTGCATATGTATTAATTTAACCAAAAATGCCAAAGATATGTCTGAGATCAGTTATAAACAGCATTACACTGAAAAGTTCATTTTTAACTGTAAATGTTCCTGTCCACACATAATCACAATTCTTAACAGTCACCAAATTTAAAGGATCCCTATCAAAAGTGTTTGTTCAGGTTATGTGTTAAATGTAGCAAAAATATTATCTGCTGATATGATATTATCAGAGCTTATCATTGTCAGAACTAAAGTTGGAGTGAAGAAATGGATTTTGTCAGTGGAAAAACTTTTGCATTTGAATATGTTGAAAAGACGCCTCTAAATAAAATGTCCTGTTGTTACTCTCACACGTTCAGTGAGAGTAGTGCCCGTGTGTACCTGGCTGTGTACCTGGCTGTGAAGCTGCATAAAGATCCTCCTGCAGGAACGGCATGGAGTTGACTTGTTTGGGGTCTCTGGCCGGGTAGAGATACTCCACAGCTGCAAACTCCCCCGAGCTGCTGCTCAGCTGGTACAGACGAGGCGTGAAGTTAAACCTGCCCGGGTCTGAGGGTCAAAGGACACCAGTTAATGACACCGTCCGCAGGTCTGATTCAAGCAAAGAAAAAAAAAAAAGGTTTCACATTCTCTGGTTCTCTCACCTTGCAGCATGCAGTCGTACGCTTTCCTGTCCCTCCTGCCGAGGGGTTCCCAGAATCCTGTGGGCTCCGCTCCCTCGTCACACTCCCGGATGGTCACCTTGCTGCTGCTGTGGAGGCCGGTCTCCAGAGGACAGCTGCACAAAGACAAAGGTGTCAAACTGACTGTATAACAGCTGTATCTCAATACTTTTTGTGAGATAGTGAGATTTGGTTATTTGTTGGCTGGTCTAAATTTAACCTCTTGTGTTACTTTGTCTTGTTCCGACTGAATACTTTCAGGGTAGAAAATGACGTTTCCACTCACTGCTCTTTGATCTTGTTGGCGGCGGTGCGCGCCACATCCCGCGTGTGTTTCTGAGACTTGCAGCCGTGCCACAGGTAGATGAGGGCCTGGCTGATGCTCAGCAGCACCATGGAGACCCTGGAGCGCAGGCTGCTGCAGTGACAGGCTACCTCCAGCAGGTGGCCCTCCACCTCCACCTCCCCCCGCACGCAGTACAGACGCCAGTCGTCTGGAGGGGGGAGAATAGGGGCAGAGGGAGAGGTCAGGGAGACGGACACGGGAGGGGGGAAAAAAAGCGTTTTAGGACATTTAGCTGTTGCTCAGATCCACAGTGTTCACAGCAACTGCAGAAGAAGAAAAGTGGAACATGTAGCCTGTAGAAGAAAAGCTCAGCTATTTGAGATGTGGGAAAATCCAGAGCTTCTGAAAGTTTCAGAGGGAGTGTTGATCCCCCAGGATGGTTTCTATTTTAAAATCCAATTCTTCTCTAGGCTGCAACACAGTTCTCAGAAATATGAGTCGCTCATTATGGGCAGACTGCTGATGACTACTACAGAAGTAATCATTTTCATTCATTTAGAGCCGTCAGAGATTAAATATAACTTAGAAAATATGGACATCTACACTGAGAATCTGCTAATTAAGCCTGCACAGAAAAAGATGGCAGCATAGCAGCAGAGAGCAAATTGTGTTTGTCTCAAATGAGTCCTATCTTAAAGTCTCTTGAAATTTGTCTTGCAATAGTAAAAATGCATATGATATTGAAGGTGAGAGTCTCTTTAAGCATTCTAAAAAAATCTGAGTGAAAGTTTATGACTATTAGAAAACAAGAACAAACATTTTGCGGTTTAGACCATTTCTCAAGACTGTGTAGTCGTGGCAGATCATGATTTGATTGACAGCTCCCTCAGGAGTGCATGCACACAACAGTACAACCTATCAATGTGTCTTAAAAGATTGATCAGTTGAAGTGTGTGCTATATTTAGAATATTTTGACTGCTTTGCTCTGCCATCAGCCTTTCTGATAAGGAACTGAAGCCTCTGTCTGTCCTCTCTTCAAACCATCAGATTCCTTTGACAAAATTAGTTATTTTACCTCAGAATGCAGCAGCTGCTGCGTCTACTGCTGCCTTGTTTGGTAAGTGTGTTTGTGTTATTGTGTGACTTTGGGGTTTTAACATGTTAATTCGGAGGTTATCTGCTGCAGAGTAAGGCAGCAGTAGACCAGCAACTCCTGTGTTCTGCAAAGTAAAATTTATTATTTTTGTAAAAGCACTCTGGAGTGACATCATGGCTACAGCTCCACGTTGTTGAGTTAGCTCGGACTCAAGTAGATTACATGAGAGCAGGGAGGTTTTGTTGCATTTTTTGTGATTGGTTCGCAGAATTTAAATGTGAATTTTTTTGTAATAAATGTCTGAGCATAAGCATTCCAAATTCAAACATAACACAGGACAGTGAACAAAATTGACAATATTTTGAATTAAAACTCATTTCTAATACTTTTTAAATGCTTACTGCTGGGTACAGAAGGCTCTGAAATGACACAGTTAGTGGGCACATTGTGGGTTTGAGTTTCCAGAGGCTTTAAAGCAGTGATGTGGTCTTACTCTGTGAGTTCTCCTCCTCCTCTTCTCTCTTCCCCGAGTGGACGACCATCCCTCCTTTGAAGCACTGCAGGAAACATGGAGGCTCTTTACCCTGCTGCACCTGGACCTGGAGGAGGAGGAGGAGATCAAACAGGAGAGGAGTGAAGCCTACACACAACTCCGTGCACAAAAAATGGACAAAGAAAACAAGATGAGTCACCGTGACCTTTCTTGCTCACACACAAACTCTTTTCTGTACCTGCGCTCCCCGCTCCTCGTCCAGCTCCACCGTCATCAGTGCTGAGGTTCCCTTCTCGCTGACGGTGGCGTTGCGGCCCTGCCAGAAGAAGTAGCAGCACTTCTCCTTCCCGGGCCCTGCTGTCTTTATCTGCTCCGGGTTCTGTCTCCTCCCAACTGATGGTAAAAGATGGTTAGAAAGAATCTAATTTATTTATCCAGCCTGTGACTAAAGCCTCGGAACAATACAAAATGCTGCAAAATGCATTACAAGAAACTTTTAGTATGATGCTGTCCCACTGAAATCAGTAAGTTCAAACCCTTCTTTGGACACACATACAACTGCGTAACTGTTAGAGCTCCATCAAAAATGTCAAACATTTGCTGATTTTCTTTGTCGTTTCTGAAAGTAAATGAAGAGTCTTTCGGTTTTAATGTTGCTGGACAAAAAGAAGCAATTCTGAAGATGGCATTCTGAGCTCTGGGACATTCTAATGAGCATTTTCACAACTTTAAGACATTTTATAGACTAAACAATTCATCAATTAACTGTGAAAACAGTCAGAAGATTAATGGATAATGAAAATAATCGTTGCAGCCATAATAATTGTATGAAATATGTGCATCATATATATTTAAGACTCCTCTCAGGAGTTTCTCTTGTGGTTAACAACTCTGATCTACACAGGACAGAACAGCAGAGGCAATTTAACCACGTCTTGAAATGTCTGTAAATAGAGAAGACTGGTGTCTAAATCAAAGATGGATACATTCAGAGTGAGTCAGACGTATTTCAGAGAGGGGTGTGTTGGAGTGGCCTGGATCTACAGTAACCCACATAAAAACTAGGATCAGCCAGTGATGTGGCTTCTAAGGAGGAGACAAACTGCAAACCATCTTATTAGTAGCATACTCAGACTAAACATTATATTTGTCTCTGCACAGATGGGATCAAACTACCTGACTTGTTTTGCAGTTTTGCATGTTACAGTAACTTTATCGTGTCACTATAATCAGTATAAAGAAAATTAAGCAATTGAATCAAGTCATCAATTGTTTAAGAAGTGAGTAACTTTTTTACATATTAAAAAAAAAGATTAAATGCTACTGAAATAGAGATATTCATGTACAGTATTAAACTATGTAAACTCCCAATTTTCCTCTCAAATTTCCTGCAATTATTACAGTTTGGAAAAAACAAACAAATCTAAGTACTTTTCAGTGACAAATTATTTCAAAATTTTATAGACAATGATTGGCATAGATCATGTATACCAGTCTCACCCAAAACAGTGCTAAACTTACCAAGACTTGAATAGTTAACCTTAATTAGATGATAACAGAAATTTAAGGTCAGCCAATATCTCTGATTATGCACTTATTTACATCAAAGTAGAAAACTTCTAACTTATTTTCATGGGAACTTGTGAACAATAACTAAATAGCTGGTAATGGTCAGGGGCTTTTGGCAAATATTGTTTTAACACAAGTTGGAAACTTGTGGAACTGGAAAACATGTCATATGTGCTGAAAAACACGGTTATCGAGAGCAGGACATCCCTCTTAGGAACGCCTACATGAGAGCACCACAGTCAATGACACAGCACAGAGAACAACACATCGCCGTATGCTTGTAACCTTTGTGGAGACTGATAGACAGGAAGAAAGTGCATCAAGCTTGGCCCAGTGCTTTTGTATTTTTTTTATTTTTATTTATTAGTTTAGTTTATTCACACATCATTGGTGAATTTTTCTATGATGGAGCAAACAAGGCTCAAACTCAGAAAATCCAAACACTTTTAAGGACCTCTTTATTGCTCAGTAAATCCAAGCAATTTCAAGTTTCTTGATAAATTATTTTGTCAGTAACATGTTAGAGAAAAGTGGAACATACCCGTCAAAATATCCTGGACAGAAGGTAACGCATAGGAGCAGAAAATTATGCTTGAAAAATGATACTCTGTATGTATGTAAATAAAGTGGACTCCAGTCTGTACAGTGACAGGAGTGTTTTTCATTGATGGTGTGTGATGTGAATAGAGACATTACTGACCTGCAGTGCTGACCATGTACTTCCACTTCATCACGTACGTGTCTCCCTCGTGGAACTGGCCGATGCTCTGTCGCGGCAGGCGGCTGTAGTCGAACTCCAGGATGTGCCACACCTCCACCGCCAGCGTGGTGATCTCGTAGCTCCGCCAGTCCTCCGCCTCCACGAGGCCGTAGCCCCGGCCCACGTTGAAGCCGTCCAGTTTGGTGCAGACGGGCCCCTCGTGGAGGGGCAGCATGAGGGAGGCGTCGTACGCGTGGGGCTGATCGAAGCCGGACTGCTCCTGAGGTGGAGATTAAAATTAAAGACAGGACTAAGAGTGATGACATAGAGAATCTGTGTATTCTCCTCTGTGCCACAATGATTACAGCAATAAGACTTGTATGATAATCAAGTCCTCCCTGATACCTTCTGATCAGTGATGTGGTCGTTGGTGGTTTTGGTGGGGCTGGGGGTTTTCCTGGAGTCGCTCCAGTCCAGGAACTTCTCTTTAAACAGGGTGGTTTCATTGTGTTGTGTCAGTCTGCCGAACACGGCCCAGTCAGGTCGGCCCTGACCCTTCCTACAGGTCAACAGGAAGCAGTACGTCAGCGACACAACATCAAGACTTCAATCACTGAAAATGCTCTCAAATACTGTTACTAACAGTCATCTGTGGCATTCTCTCCTGACTATAAAAAACATATAATAATATAGAAAGCCTTGTCATTGTATGTACTACAACACATACTAATACAATGAATTTAGGAGTGCTGCTAAATGATTATTGTGCTTGTATGAATGTAATTATTGCTCAAAATCCATCACAACACACTGTCCAAATACAGTAGAAACTGACCGATAAATGTTGCTGCAATTTGTAAACAGAAGGTATCGGACAATTTGACGAGCAACCTTTATTACAATGGGATGTTCTAATCTGTGGTATATTAGGGTTCATACAGATTTTTAAGAGTCAATTTTGAGCACTTTTCAAGTGCTGTTATTGCTGTTATTCCCCTGTTTCATTTCAGCGCCCATGTCAGTCAATCTAGTTCTGCTCCACGTCCGGTGTGAGACGCCGGGAGACAACTGTCATTTCACCCGTTCGCTCAATTCAAATAGTAGATTTTAATATTAGATTTTTTTAAAGAAGATTTTTGGTTTATGCAAGTGATTGTAAATGAAACACCAAATTATGACAACATTTGTCAAGGATTTTTTGCAAGAATATTCCTTGAAAACCTTGAAAACACAGTGGATTAAAATTAAGTGTTTTCCAAACTTTTAAGACTTAATTTTGAATCATTTTCCTTTGCATCGGTCTACCAGGTGTGCATTAGGCAATATTTAATTTGCCACTTTGTCAATTTGTGAAGTTTACTGAGGCACAACACTGTGTAAACACACATGCTGCTAATGATCTACTGCATATATGCATCTGATCATACATGTGGACTGTACATGTCTCCATACTTGGGTATGAGTGGGTTGCACTCTCCCGGGTCCAGCGGGTTGATGTCACAGTTCGTGTAGTCGAAGGTGCCGTTCCACAGGTGCTTGGCCAGCTGGAAGGCCACCTTCCTCTGAGCCAGCGTCACTTCCTTCCCGTGCCAAATGTACATCTCACTGCCGAAGTCAAACACCAGAACCTGCGCACAAACACACAAACAGACAGGTTTTATTTTTCAAAAGCAACTGAACCAGCAGGTGATACTGTCTGTGTGGCTGATTTACAGCTCAACATATTCAAGATAAACATTTTTAAGATGATTCGATAAGTCAGGCTGTGTGACCTCTTTGGGGTTGAGCAGGGAACATCGGGGCATCTTGGCCCAATAATCATCATCTGGAACCAGTTTGTCCTCCATCAGGCGGTAAATACAGTTTGTCTCCACGATGGCTCCCTCGTACAGCTCGTCTTCGTCCGGTGTCCCTGCAGCTGCAGGAAGACAGACAAGATATGAGCTTACGTTTCACCGCCTCAGAGACTGTTTGCTCAAGGTTGGGTTTGCGCTGGATCTGAATCCTTACCCTGAAAAGTCGACTGTCCTCCCAGAAGCTTCCAGAACTCTTTGGAAGCGTGGCTGTGTGTGTTGACACTCTCCTCGATGACCTGGACGTGGCTCGCGCGGCAGCCCAAATCTCTTTTGCTCTGGATGAAGTTTGCCAACTCTGAAGCCTGAAAAAATGACAGAGAAAAACTTTTATTACATCAGACTGAAAAGTTATGTTGAATCCAAAAACACAGATGTTCTGTGCTTTTTAATAAACAGCAGACAAAGTTACTGTTCATACTTTAAGAGAGAGATGACCTGAGAGATGGCCTGTGATTCTCAGATTCTCAAACTGTGGTACGTATACCACTGGTGGTACAGACGCTCCCTCCAGTGGTACGCAAAGGAATATCAGAAATATTTTCTTTTTAATGAAATATATTAATTTAAAAAATGTGTAAACTATACAAATACTACAACATTTCTAAATGAAATACATAAAGTAACAGATCACTGAAATGTTTCAGTATCAGCCTGCTACGTAGTCACGATCATGCATGAAGCGTGCACATACGTCATCCATCTGGAACAAGCTAAACTGTCTTGGCAAGATAGTAAGTGGAGGAAAAATGAAAAAGCTTCACAAACACTGCAGCTGTGCCTCCAAACAAGAACTATTTCCAAGAGAAATGCACATTATGAGGACAATATTTCAAGCAGCCACATTGAAAATGAAATGGAAGACAGAGCTAGTAGCTGCTTTAAAAAAATGCCAGTAAAGCTTTCACTAAACCTGCTAGCATCAAACGGTGCAAAACTGTAAGGTGGTACTTGGAGAGCTCAGTATTTTCTGAGGTGGTACAGTCTGTGACAGACTGAGTGTATCGTTCTCAATAAGGACGTTGTGTCTTTTGGATTCAAGATACACTGGAAAAAACACACAACCCACTGGAAAACACATCTTAAAACACACCATCCCGCAGTGTGTGACTGACGAGCTAAATATCAGTTATGTAAGCTGATTGATTTGATAAGATGTAGAAATGCTAATGCTAAATTTAACATATTACTAAATTTAAATCAGCTAACGTCAAGGTGAACATTTCTTACAACTCATAAACAGACGCTGGCTCATCCAGCGAACACTTAACATAATTCTGTATTAATTTTAGCTCCATGCAGAGTGAAGAAACATGATGTTTTCCACATGATGCTTGTCTGCCTTAATCACGCAGTTCACACATTTTTACTGCTGATTTATTAAAGTTTAACAGAGTGAAATGTCAAATTTAGCAGAAAACCTCAACAATATATAAAAGTCCGTACGTAATAAACATCATCAGTGTCTGATAATGACTCATCAATAATGAATTTTGCATTTATTTTTATATGGTATGAAAGAATGTTTCAGTAACACATTCTCAGCCTACAGATGATTAAACACAGTTCAAGTTATTCTCACTGTCTCATTGGAATTTTTCCAGCCTGGAGAAAATTATGACTAAATGCTGACTGAATCTTGACTTAAACTAAAGACTACAATGTGACTTTAACTATTTTCACTAAGCGACTGAAACT
>JAJHUR010082344.1:0-16240 GCA_027495735.1 Lutjanus campechanus
TTTTTTTTTTCTCCTATAATATTAAACTGAATATCTTAAGGTTTTGGACAGTTAGACAAAACAAACAGTTTGAATATAGGCTCTGGGACATTTTGATGAGCTTTTTGTAAATTCTATTTTCTCACATTCTTTTGATTAAAGCCACAGAGATTTCTACCTTCTCGCAAATATAAGGGAACAAAGCGCACAACAAACATTTATATTGTCTGTTTGCCCTGTATAGGAATTTAAATATGCCAAACACATCTCCATTTTTCACAATTGGAAAAGAACATTATGTACAAAAGTACAGGGAAAAAAACAATGACCTTTGTGATCCTACGCTAGAAGTAACTTGTTGTTTTCATAAACATAATGTTGCATTTAACATGTTTCTCAATTCACTTTAACTGCTTAATCAGCCTTTTAAAAATAACAAGTGTCTCCATCCTTAACAACGGACCAATGAATGAGCTCATTAACCTGCTAATAAAGTGATCTTACATCCAAATAATGTGAACACCCATAAAGGTAGAAGTAGCGTGTTGCTTTGATGAATAACAAATACAAAAGGTTGCATTTAGACTCACTTTTTGTTTCATATTTATAAATGATCAAACGACTGGATTGAGGTTGGTAAAGGGCTGATCAAGCCCATGCGCCGCCAGCAGAATAGGGCTGATCTAGATGGATTAAAAAACACTACAGGAATGTATTGATTGATTTTTGGGTGAACAGTTCCTTTAATCAGTTAATGATGATGAAAATAATTGATAGTTGCTGCTCTACCCATTATTACAAAGAGTCGTTTTATAAAAAGAGCTTGTTCCATTTAAACACCATTGGACATGCAGAGATGTATGGGTGGTTTATGGATGGTTCACGTGAGGAGGCAGGCGATCCAGTTCTGACCCAGTTCTCCAGAGCTGCGCTGCTGAGTCAGAGTCAGCGGTGCATGATGGGAGTACTGGTATGAAGGAAGAGTCACAGACAAAGACACACACACACGGGCGCACACAGCGAGGCGAGCAGAGGCAGTATGTTCCGCTCCAGTGCGCTGCATCTGTTCACTGCTAAATATAACCAGAGGAACCCAGGCCTACCGCTCCCTCCGCTCTGTGCTAATAGCTGAGTAGGCCAAAGGATGGAGGAAGAAAAGAGGAGGCGGGGAGGAGAAAGAAAGGTTGGTTCGACTGTAAAAACCAAAAGGACGAGCGAAAGCTTGAGGGAGAAGGGTTGAGAGGAGGGTCAGCCTTGAATGACGTGGACATCATCCCACATAAACACAGATACTGCTTATAAATTCTGCATGCAGCCAAAAATATTCTAACACAGACTAAACATGGACGACTATTCCTGTCAAATACTGGAAAACTCAACATGCTCCAGATGGCAGGATTTCTATTCTTATCCCCTGGGATAGGAGGAAAAACACTTCTTTGTGCCATGTTTCTAAAAAATGCACACAGAGCAGCTATTTTAATGTGTCCATTGTATCTTTTTTCCTCCCGTGGGCAACACATGTAAAAACACTGAAGCTGATAGAAAGCATCAGTCGGTATGTGAGCATGCCATCAGTTCTAACTGGCTGCCTCTGTTAAATGTCATTGCCTGCCTGGCCGTCACACACAAAGGGCCCCTGTGTGATTAAAGTCCCTTCTTTCACAGGAGCCGATGACCATGGGCAATGAGACGGAGATGAGATACACGTCCCCATCTTGCCTGCCTGCCTCCCTCAGCTGGAACACATCACACCACAGGGACGAGTGTGTCATCACCAGCCAGCTAACATGATGAAACTCGTGATAAAACGCAAGACGAGAAGCTACCACATTAGGGTTGAATTATATGCATTTAGACTGGATGAAGGAGTGGAAAAGGAGAAGCCTTTCCACTGGGTGTAATAACCACTAATTTGTACCTTGAGGGTTGTAATTGAAGGGGTCCCTGGTGCTGTTGATGTGGCACACAAACAAACCAGTGGGGCAGACTGAACGGGGAGACTGGTACATACAGTGACCCATATATCTGAGTCTTCTGCTGTGTTAAACCTTATAATTGCACTTAATAATTCAGTAGTCAGACCTAACAAGTTATGCTTTGTATCAAATTATACAGAAACTAAAAATAATAAATTTGTCATTTAAAAGTAGTTTTACCCTAATTAGACACCATACACCTAACGGTAGACTAATAAGATGCAACAAGCTGTACTTTGCATCAAATTAGACAAAAACTAGAAATATGTTCTTTATTAGACTTTATTAGACCCTTAATAGAACTTTGCAGCAGAACTGTACTGGAAATTAAAGTGAAATTACATATCTGCTACCTGAAACACAACCCTTAAGCTGGTACCAGACAATTAGAGTAGCCAAGATCGATGCCTACCTTTTAAATCAAACCACGCACTCTGCCTACAGTCGTCCTTTGCTTGTACTTTGCTTAGTAGATCTGGTTCACATGTTGTTTTTAAATGAGGAAGCAGCAGATATGTGATTTCACTTGGTTTAGAGTACAGTTGGGCTGCATGATATGGCAAAAAAAAAAGTCATATTGTAATTATTTTGGCTGAAATTGCGATTTTGATATGTGATACAATTAGTGGGAATTATGATTTTTGAATCATTTTTACTGAAAAAAATGGTGATGTGATATTTGTTGCGGTCTGTACCAAGCAAACTATGCTTCATTATATTGCTGTTTTCTCACACATTTTCCCCCCAAAATTTCCATCTTTCCAAAAAATTACAAATTGGTTCTGGGTTTGGATACTGTACTTGACCATACTGTGATTTCATTAATACTGCAATTAATTGTGCAGCCCTACAGTACAATTCTGTTGTAACATAACTGCCCTTTAATGAAGTCTATAACAATGAGTGATAATACACTTTAGTTTACAGTACAGTTCTTTTGTAAAGTGTCTCAAATTAGGGTCTAATAAAGCCTAGTAAGGGTCTAACAGTGGGGAAATAATGCACTTTAGTTTACAGTACAGTTTTGTTATAATTTGTCCCTAATTATCCTTTAATCTACTCTAATAAGGGTCTAATAAATGTATTGCCCGGTTGTTTTTGTTTAATGTCCAATAACGAACATATTTTTTTCTAATTTTTGTCTCGTTTGATACAAAGTTCGACTTGTTAGGTGATATTAGTGTACTGTAAAATAATCTGCAGCCAAACTGGTATTAATTAACACATATGGAAGACCCACTTTTACAAAAATAACCCTTCTAACCGTGGGGCTATCCATCAGATACACAGTCCTGTCCTGTGTGCAGAGAGATAGCTGACAGACAAGAGGCCCCACAGGGAGATTCATTAAATTAATCTGTCATGTGAGTTTCCATAGTTAGTTACCCAATGGATGCTGCTATACCAGAATTTTTGTGCTGAGAGGAAGCACAATTTCAGAAATGCCAGCTGGGCATGTTTGTCAGAGGATTTAGCTAATATGCTAAAAAGTGTTCTTAACCAGAGAGTGAGGCAACATTGCAAAGAATTACAGTTTTTTTTTTCAAGTGGAGTTCAAGAAGCCTGCTTTCAAACAGATGGGAAACGCAAGAATGATTCACTCACGGCGGGGCTCACGTCTCAAGTCTCTATCAAAACTGTCTGAGAGCAGAGAGATAACACACGGCAGACTGACAGCTGGGGATCAACAGCTGAGATAAGATTAAAGAGAGGCCTTGGATCTCAGCAAGCCGGCCTCGTTGTTATGATGCTGCAAACCTTCATAGGTGTGTATCAGTCCTGCCTCTTCAAACCTAATCATCCTCAGCAACACCACGTCAAATCACATACACAACTTGTGTGTCTTGTTTTATAAACAGAAAATGAGACAAAGAAACCATGAAAGTGACATTGTTCATCATTACGTGGAAAAGCTTCAAGTACAAAGGAAACAGTTGTGATCATAATGTCGACCAATCAATCAAACAGTGAATCAAACAGCATGCGAACAGCAAAAACTGATGTTACGTTGTACGATTTTACTTCCCAGTGCTGCTTCTGGTGTTTGGTGATGCAACAAGATTGATTTGTCGGGTAAATCTACCAAGTGTCCCCATGGGTGAGGATATAACAGATGGTACAGAGAACAAAGTCTGTCCCTTTTTGTAAGCGCTGTGTGTTTACAGAAACATGCAAAAATGTGCAACCTAAAAAGAAAACAACGGATCTGTAACCAACCAGAGACACAATGACAAAGATAAAATGTGGAGATGGGACACATGTCCATCACTCATCGGATATCGGATTAACATTATCAATCCATGATCGAATCCACGTGATTCCTACTTATATAATTACTGTGCTATGCAGCATGAATTTAGAGATGAAGTCCTCATGCCCACATAGTGTTTTTTCCCGAGTGGTTATTTATGAGTAGAGCGCGTCTGTGGCAGTATGTGGTCACCAAGAGAAAAAGTGCTGCACCTGGTGTCTTTTCTCAGAGCGCTACACTTTATTTGTGCAGCCACTCCAAGTGCTTGCTTAATGCTTTAGTCATCGCTTTTTTTCAGGCAACCAAGATGGGGATTCATCACCAAGGTAACCAAGAAAATGAAGGACAGTTTGCCTTTCTGAAACCCACTACACTTTTTTAAAGAGTCTCAGTCTTCGGTTCTCTGTACTTTTGTAACTTCTAACTGAATCTCTGTGGTTTGAAGTTTAGTTTCCCTCCTGTTTGTACTTTCAGGTATCAAGGAGTCTTGTTAAGCTATTATGATGCCCAACATTTCCTGATTTTGCGGCTTCATGACAAAAGCTTTTAGATATCAAATTATTGGTGGACTGTTATTGCGAAGAATTTATAGAAATAAATGTGGTTAAGCATTTTACAGCTGCTCGACTCAAGATGAACCCGTATCAAGACACCTTCAAACGGGTGGCCCAGACGCAAATCCCCACCACACAAAGTCAAACCACAGCAGCACATGTGTACGGAGAAGGGCCATATGAGAGCAAGCATCTTCTGGTTGGTTCTCATACAAAAATGTCAAACAAATAGATAATGGGAATTTCTGAGAATGGAACCCTCACCCTCACCTCACATTGGTAACATTTGCATTTTGTAACATAAAATAGCTAATTTAAACTCTCAGTAATGCATCATGGGAAATGAATGTCTCAGCACTATCTGCATGTGAATGTCAAAAGGCACAACCCTAGAGCACTGCACAATGTTCAGAGGATGCCATTACAAAAGTCCAAGGCTCTCTGGAGCATAAATGTAAAGATCAGCAAACACCATCAACAACAACTGAAACAGAACCTTTCACCACTGAAATTAAGTTCAGTTTCAGCCTCATGTGACCTTACACAAAATATCAATACTTCTACTACTACTATGACTACTATTACGATTACTACTACTACTAATACTACTACTATTAATAATAATAGTTTTATCAGCAGATTTCCAAATTCAGATATATGAATCAGATTGGAACAGAAAAAAGTGGATCGGTGCATCTCTAATAAAATAAACAAAAAAATTAGGACATCCTTTCTGAAATGGTCATTGTGCCTTTAAGGAAACATTTCATGTGACACAAAGCATGTCAAGTGTCTCCGATCACCCTTCACTGAGCAAACTGAGCTCAGCGAAGAGACTAAACCAGAGCATTCATTAAACCACCAACATGACCCGTCTCTGCCTCAAACTGCTTCAGAATAAAGGTGAATATGTGCGTGTGATGTTTGACTGCCGTCACACACGGTGCATCCTTCATAAATCACTCTCTGTCGAAACATCACATATCTGACCTTCAGACAGTAGAAATCGCAGACTCTTCTTCACAGCCGGGTAGCACCGAACACAGATGATTGCGAGACATTTGAGATGGAAGTATGAAAGAAGATAACCAACAGGTGATGGAGGTAATGGGTGAAAAAAGGTAAAAAGAAAAAAAACTGGATGTGAGGCCTTTTAAATAAATGGAGAGATGGAGCTGCAGGTGGAAGTTTCATTATGGTGGTGAGCCAAGTGAGAGGCGATGTGGAGCAGCGATTATAAAAGATGGAAAGGCCTTTGAAAAGGTTCCTGGGTGCTTCCACAAAAACATAGTCAGGTGTCACTATTGTAAGAATCATTTAAAGGAGAGTTAGAGTGGATAGGCCTGTCACAATTATAACCGCCTGATTGTGATTATTTGAGCTGACTGCATTGATCATTAGAATCATTTACATTTATCTGTACAAAAACTTCAGTATGAAACAGAAATTATATATTTCCACATAGTTTTCCATGTTTGGAGGTTTGACTGGTGCACTATTGATCTTCTTGTTGCACTTCCATTATTCTGCTGTGGTTTAATGGCACCTGAGTGGAGAATTAGCACCATCAAATGTTTATCTTACGGAGTTTAGCTTCTGATATTCACATAAGTGTAGTGGATGGAAATAAACTTACGTAGCATTGGTTGTCAGTCATTTCTTTGTATATTTCCATAATAGGCATTGTCTAACATAAATGTATTAGGCTTATATGATAATAGTGGCATGTGAACATAATAGTCAAATAAAATTTCACGATGGTGACAGCCCTTCTAGTGGATTAACGGGAAATTATTCAGGAAAAATTTTGAATTGATCGTTGAGGTCGTTTTTGAAGGATTCTTAAAGCAGCTTCTCTGGTGTGAATATTTGGTTCAAGTTAAACTGACTCTGATATGTTTTAGAGCTGAAAATTATTATGATTATTTGATCCACAGAAAATAAGCTGTGATTATTTTGCTTGCCAATTAATTGTTTCAATTATTCTTTTAGCAAAAATTACAGGATTTTTCTGATTTCAGCTTCTCAAAACATGAGGATTTGGGATGTTCTTTGTCATATATGATATGATAGATAACTTTGGGTTTGAATCAATGGTCAGTTGAAGATGTCGCCTTGAGTTCTGGGAAATTATACTGGCCATTTTGCACTAGTGTTTGACATTTTAATGATAAAATCATTAATCAATAAATAATCAACTGATTTTCCCACGTGGGTCCATGTGGTGCTGATGATGCAGGATATCATAAGCAACACTGGCCAATGAGGTAACAGTCAGTCAGTAAGACTTTACACTTGGTTTGTTTGTCAAAAAAAGTGAGAACAAACAGGGACAAGACCAGGACTAATAATACAGTTGTGACAATGACATTAGTCTTATAATCTGTGATTATAAATTAAATATATCTTTTGGTTTTGGACTTTTGTTTGAAGACATCACCTCAGGCTCTCAGAAAGTTTTCATTATTTTATGACATTTTATAGCTCAAACGACATGTTGAGAAAGAAAAATCGGTACAAATCAATTGAAAACAATCGTTGGTTTCAGCCCTGATTTAAAGTCTTAAGGAGAACCAAAGAGTAAGAGAGCGCCACAGAAATATCTGGAGTATTTTGATCAAAGCTTTAAGCGCCTCACTGTTATCTCCCTACTTCCAGCTTTAAACAGTTTCCACTTCTGTGCGCAGACATAATCTTACATAATGAGATCCTGTGGCACAAGCTGTACCTTTGAAACATGAAAAAATAATGACTGGGAACCATTGATGTTGACTGTTTGATGACTGAGGAGATGGACAATGAAAAAAACATTTCTCTGGATCAGAAATGATTAAATAATGACACTTAACATTAATATGTTGTTTCTGCCTCTGCAGTGTTTAATTGTAGCTGCTGTGAGAGCTTTAATGAGGCAGTCATTCACTGTGTTTGATGTGACATAATATGTCAAGTCCTCGTTCTCTTTAGCGCTCTCTTAATGAGAGCCTGTTTGTCACAAAAAATTGGTGACCATCTATCAGGATGCAGAATATCACAGAAAATTATGTGGCAGATTTATAAATGGATCTGAGGGCACCACATAAAGAGTCGACTGGTCCCACTCAAATTCTTAAAACTATCTTCTTTTGTAGCTCCTTCTCTGGCCAGCATTGTATCAACACCACGTTTAAAGCTATTAATAATTTTTTCTTTCCCACGTTTTTGCTAATGACAAGAAATCCACCAGGGCTGGAGAGTTGATGACAACAGGACTGGACAATTTTCACTGCCTGCTAAGGCATGTTCAAGCTAGCGATGAGTTCAAGGTCCGAGAAGGAAGGATGCGTGTTAATTGTGACTCAACATAGTAAAGTCCTTGTGCCTTAAAAAGCCTTTCCTGCTTAAACCATGCAAAAAAAGTGAACCACAGAGGTATAATCCACATGGCAGAGAAAGACATATGTATGGTATTATCTGAACATGAAAATGTCAGCAGTCTTTTAGAACTAAAACAATTAGACAATTGATTGATCGATGAAATTTAATCAGGGACTACTTTGAAAACCAACTCATTGTTTAATAAACTTTTTATTTTTTGCAAAACTACCAAAAATTCCCTGCAATGGGGAATATTTTCAGGTTTTCATTGACTTTTCCGATAGTAAATTGAGTATCTTTTGGTTTTACACTGTTGGGTGGACAAAGTCATTTGACAAATGATATCTTAATTTCTGGGAATTTGTGATGGACATTTATTTTGTAGGCCAAACAATTATACAGTCTTTGTTCACTCAGTAAGATATGGGAAGCATATATTCAACATGTCCTCCACTTTGCCCAGTGTCAGACTGTCACTGTTGCCACTGCGCAGGACAAGGGAGCTGTGGATGAAGATACGCAGCTACAGTACACGTTTCCCATTTACCTGCTACACTCCGTATTGATGAGACTACTCATTCAGATTTCCACAAATGATCCCTTTTATATTACAAGCTGCAGATGGACTTCATTTTAAGAAGCTCAGGGTTCATTTTTTGTGATATCTGCAAACTTTTGTCAATGAGACAACAGCTGAGTGTATGAAAATTGGACCAACTCTTCAGTTCTTCTTTACTAGAACTGTAACATCTCAAACAGGAAAAATATGTCGCTGCTGAGTTTTTAAAAGTCTTTTTTGTTAATGCTGTGAACATCTAAATAAAATTCAAGTCACCTTCATTGCATTGGCCTGGAGAAAGAAATCCGTCAAAAACTCAGTGAATAAAACCAAAACTATCTGCATGGCTAGATACCACAAGAGGCGAGTGAGAAAATATATAATTTTGTGTCAGCTGGGTGAACCAATCTTTGAAAAGTTGTTAAATCCACCCAACTCTGGATATTACCATCCTACAGCTACAAACAGGGACAGTTCCTGGAAACTTTCTTTAGAAGTGAAAACTTGTTTGAAGGCTCAAGGATGCTGTGACATTAAATATTTGAGAGTTGGCTGCCAAGAAGCATTACACCCATGAGGTATGGCATCACAAATCAAAGACAAACGGTTAGCAAACACAGTTCCCTTGAAGAAACCAATATGGAGGCATTTCAGAGCAGTCTCTGGCTCAAACACATCAGCAGGTGATGAAAACGAGGAAAGTGTCGCAGCTCTGCTGTAACTCTTTCCAAAATGGTTGGGAGTGATATAAAGTGTATACAGTTGTCATGAATAGACTAAACAAGCAAAACCACCATGCATCATCATAACTACAGATGGGATTGACCCGATCTAATATTGGTATCCGGGCTGATTAGGCATTCATCGGGTGTTGCAACACTGATTCGCATTCCGATAACGACAGCGTGTGTTTTTCTATTTGTAAACACTACTTGAGGCAGTGTAAATTGAAAGCTGAATAGCACTTCTCTCTTTCACTCTACATTTGCATGTAATTTAGGGGAAATGCTGTCTGAGTTACTATATTAACATACAGTTAGCATGATGAAATTGCACTAGAAACTCACTCATGGTGTAAGAATAAAACAAGGACATTGTGAACAAACACATTAAAAACATGTGAATGTCACAAGCCAGAATCAAACGGTGCCCCAAAATGGTTGAAAGATATCATTAGACAAGTTACATTACACAAACTACACAATCTTTCCAGACTGACGTTCAGTTTCAGCCTCATGTAATAATTATACTACCACCACTACTACTACTACTGCTAATACTACTACTACTACTACTACTACTACTACTACTACTACTACTACTACTACTAATAATAATAATAATAATAATAATAATAATAATATAATGATGCATCAAGAAAAAAAAACTGCTGGTATCAGTTTCGGATCAACTCTGATCCGAAAAAATGTGGATCAGTACATAACATTTGCTTTATTCATTCATTCATTCAACCTTTATCTAAACTTGTAAATATGTGGAAGTAGAGACCTCATTTATAATGTAGCCCAGTAAGCGTTTAACTTTTCTCAGTGTGCTAAACTCCCTCCCTTTGTCTCACCCCAAACAAATGACTGTTCAGACTGTAGCCAAATTACAGTGCTGTCCTCTATGTAACCCTGCCTGACCTGCTCAGTACAAAGTATTTCTCTTCTCAGTGCACCGACTCCCCCACCACCGCACCTCACCCCTCAGCACAGCCAGATGCTGCCAACTTCTGACGAACAGCTGCAGCCCAAGGTCACTCCCTCCCACGAACAGACAGAAGCTTGCAAACAGTCCCAGACCGTAACAGAACAAATCTGCACTGTGTTTGAGTTGGAGGAAGCCATGTATATCTCTGTTAGCTTTGAGGAGCAGCAGAAACAGATATTTAGCTTTTATCATCTTTGGCTGCTGGGCGTTTTAAAAATATGTCCCTGCTCTTCATTTTAAAATTTGCATTTGCAGTGACGGTTTAGTGATTAAACAGCCTCAGCTACCATATATAACCTCACGCTGAAGCTCTATATCTAGAACAGAGGCAGACATAAAAGAATAAAACATTGTTTTCCCTCTGAGAGCTCAATGAGATTCGAGTCAGTCTCAGGTCGAGTTTACAAAGGCAGCAAAACACGAGATAAGACAGGGAGCGATCTGCACGAGTTAAGCATTCAAAGTAAATTTAGCTGACACCAACAGCTCAAGAAAAATGTTTCCATCATTATCTCACTTTGTCAAAAGAGTCTAAATTTACTCTGGGGTGTACAGTGATTCAGAGCCACAGCTGGAAGGAAAACAGCGAGTGATTTGATCGGCGGAGGCATGTGTCAGATTGTGGTGGATTTGTATGTAAAAGCAGGCCAGAGGACTGCGGGAAAAATATTGGTTTTTAGGAAGGTTCATGTGATTTGTTTACCCAGTGGTCATGACCAGAAAAGTCTGACATGACTTTTGGACAGCAGGGTAGCACAGACAGTCTGCAAATAGAAATGAACACATTCTAAAGCTTTAGGATGCAGGCTTTAAATTACTTAGACAAGAAAACTGTGACTATTTCTTAAAGCCAGCCATTACCAAATGTAAGAATGCCCATGTTTGAATCTGAAAATCTTCTGGGGGCAACCCAAGCCTTTAATCACAACTCTGATCAACACATGAGACCAATGTGACCGGATATAAGTTATGTTCCAGTGTTAAGGTCACAGGTCACCATAAACTATGCAACATCTGCTCAACTAGGACAGATTAGGGCGACCAGATGACAAAGGGTGAAATCTTTTGATCAATTAATCTCTAAAAAAAAAAAAGGGGCCAAAAAATGGAGGATTTTCTGCTTTTCTTAGTGTTTTTGTCCTTGTAAATGTTTTGGACTGTTTATCAGACAAAACAGGCAATTTATAGACGCCATCTTGGGGAAATTATGATAATTTTTCACTGTATTCTGACATCATACTGACAGATTGATAAATACTGAATACACATTTTAGTTCCAGCCATTATTCTGACAATCACACTGTCACAGTTCAAATTTGTTTATCTCTATGGCTGGAAATTTTGGTTGGTCTTCCTGCCGCTTTGGTTGAGACTGAAATATCTTAACAAGCGCTTGATAGATTGCCATGAAATATGGTTCAGACTGTGGGTGAAGCCTCATATGACTTTGGTTAGCTCTTGACTTTTCAAAGTGCAAACATGAGGTTCACATGCATGGCTTTAAGAAAAATGTCTCAACAACTATTAGATATATTGCCATGAAATCTAGCACAGACATTCACGCCGCCCTCAGGTGATGATAACTTTGGTGACGACCTGACACCTCAACTACCACCAGTTTGTTCAATACTTTGGTTTCTGACCAAATCTAACTAAAAATAATCAGGTCCCAGATAGCTAAAAAGTCTGGTCCCAAATAACTACCTCTTAGCAGTGACAGCAAGCAGTTGATTATCTCAAATTAAAACATTATTTTTGTTTGAAATGCCCATCCCTTCCAAACATGTTCCCATCAGCCTGAGCTGTACTTTGTGGTTACAGCCATCTAGCTAATGTTTGCATGCTAACACACTGAAGTAAGAACATGAACATGATAAACAAAAACTGACATAAACTGCTAACTGATATTAGCATTCAGCTCAAAGCACAGATGTGCCTATACAGTCCGACAGAGCCGTTAGCATGACTGCAGACTCTTAATCCTTCTTCATCTTATTTGAACTTAACCTAATAATTCACCAAATACTTGAGCAAATTGCTATTTTCTTTCAAAGATAAAGATGCTTTTAGCTTGCTGAAGCATATCTGGGATCTGTCTCACAAAATATCTGGCCAGCTGCTGGTTTAAAGCCAATTAAATTAATCGAATCTGGAACAGTGACTCTAACAAAAAGACATGTTATGAGATTTACTTATTGCATTACAGCTAACTCTGAAATCCTGCTGTGTGGGACAGTGTATTTTAGCAATAATTTCCTCAATGTGTAAAATGGAGCCAAAGTATTTTTTTAATCTGTGAACAAAAAATCATCAACAAACACTAAAATCCCACTAAAGCAAACAAAAATAGGCCCACAAAACCAAACCTATACATCCCAATAAACATAAACACACAACATATATGAACAGCCAAATTATTTCAGTGACAAGCAAATTCTTTCCTAACAATATTTGAACATTTTTTTGTTAAATAAGTTTAATAGTTTGATGGATTACGTAAAAGTAGTGTACAGCCTGTGTATGGCAGAAAATACCACATAGTTTCAGATCAGAAAAACTTAAACTTTGAAAATAATATTAAACTGTCAGAGTGGCAGGTTGGAAGATTGATCAGCCTGTTGTGCCCATCAACAGAGAGATGTCTTATGGGTATTATGCAGATGAGTTCCAGCTGCACACACAGCTGTTTACGTGCAACACATCAATCAGGCTGTGTGAGGCTGCTAAACACATGAACTCTTTGGTGGCTTTATTCATCTTTATTATATCAAAGCTCTGTCAGTTAGACTACAAAAGTAAGCTTGAATCTGTCAATATTATTTGTTTTTGATTTGAAGCTGCAGGGAGACACACAGGCTTCTCTTACGACACCAATCACCTGCGTTGTTGTGGCCTTTCTGCTACTGTGACTAAGTCAAACCACCACAACCGGAACGCTCTTTAAGCATCTTGACAGTAATGAGAATATCACGTGGAGGAAGCCAGGTCCTGCAAAGCTGCTTTGATTTAGATAACACGTCCGTCCACCTGCCACAACACTCAGATATATGATTGGGAATGGAGATAATGTGGATGCTTGGACACACACACACACACATACTGTCACACACACACACACACACACACAGTTTGTTCAGGCGTTTGAACCTAGAAGGCTCCTCTCCACCTGTTTGAAGTCGTCAGTCCTCTGGTGTGATTGAACTTTTTCACCTTTTCCAGGGCAAAAACTCTGGGAACAAGATCATGGGAAACTAGTTGGGTTCCCCTAAACTTCAAACATCAAAGCTGCCTCTGCTGACCGACTCCAGCTCCTGTGTTTGTGGTTGGGTTCAGGTGTAACACGGAGAAGTGGAACCTCACTGTAAACCACAACAGAACTGAAGACATATATCAGTATAACCAGGGGTGAAAGGACATAGAAGTTCTTGCCTGTGCTGCTGCTCCAACCATCATCGTTTCATCATGTTCTCCTCCCGCCCCCAGCTTCATGCATCCCTGAACACATGCATTCAATTTTTTAACGCCTGTATGAAAGAACATCATGTAGAGCAAATGATTTATTTAACGGAGTGTCTATTTGTACCCGGGTATGAATAAGCACGCAGCAGATATTCAGCTATTCACATCTAACCCCCTTATTTTAGCTATTAGGAGTGACAAATTTACTGCTGATACAAGGCTGCAGAGGATGGATGGGTTGAGTTTAAGACTTTCCTGCAGGTGAGTGGGGTTCAAGTCCCACCCTGGGAAACAAAGATTTGACACTACATGTCAGTGGCCTGCTTACATTTATAGTGTTTTTATTATTATTTTCTGTTTTCAGTCACAATTTGGTTAGGTTCAGGCAACAAAACTACTTGGTTAGGTTGAGTTATGAAACAAAACTGCTTGGTAACTACTTGCTTTGCCTCTGCCGTGACGGTGTAAATAGTCACATTGGCACCTTACACCCCAGGTGCAAATTGCATTCTTAGTTACCGACACCTGAGTGCTTATCTTTGCTATGCTACACACAGGTGTAAATAGTCACATTGAATATTTACATCTGGGTACTAATAGCATCTGACTTCATTCAAATGGTCTAAGGGCTCAAAATCTCAAAATCCTAACAAGCAGTTTTTCTTTCAAAGTGGGTGTGGTGTTGTTTGGTCATAAAAAAAATATTTAAAAAAAGATGAACAATAAATCAAACACACCCTTCCGGGTACTCTGTGTGTGTATTTCGGAAGTAAAGGTGTGCACTACAGATCAGAGCAACCCATCCAGGTACTTTTCTCCTGCATCACGCTTCCACCGCTAATTGGGTGAAAACAACCACTCTGATTTGACTGGTCGATACAAATTCTGAGGTCTTTGCCGGTTCAGACACATAAATTAAGAAAACCGCATCACTTTAGAGCTATTAGAAGCTCATATCCTGTGGGCAGTCATGTGAACAGTTATGTTATGTCTTTGCCGATAAACAATAAGCATCATAACATAGAAAAAATTAAAGATATATGAGGTAGTGAGTGTCTGCCTCCATCCAAATGGAGGAACAACTCCACAGTGGCCGAGGTGGTATATCCTGACATACACAAGTACATCATTGAATCTCCAAGTGATGTTTTCTATCATCTCTCACTCTTTAAGACATTATTTTGCTAGTAGTAGTATCATAGTAGTAGTTAGTAGTCTGTCCACTGTGGCATTATGATAAGCTAATTATATTGCAAACATTAACATGCTTTTGAATGACACTCCTCTTCTCTTTTTGTTGCTGTCACTTTAATAGCACTTGTTTTAACCCAAAATGCGGCGTGGTCGAGGGAAGTGACATGTGGCTGCTCTGATCCATTTTGCAGAATCACCTGTGGAAGTCACATATGTTTGATATGCTGTCTGCGTTTCTGGAATAAAACTGGACGTCATGAAACTTCATAATGTATTTTGTCTGTTATTTTTATCATTTGGATTTTTGTAAGAAACAACTGCTTCCCAAAAGCCCACAGCACCTGATATCAGACAGTCAGCTGCAGCAGAAGTTGATGTCAGCCAGGACAGCAACAGTCTGTGACTTTAAACTCTGTGACTTATGGCAAATTGTGTTTAGATGTGATAGGGTGCCGGACTTAAGTCCTTCAGAAGCCTTTTCAAAGTCTTTTCAAAACCTTTTCAAAGTCTCCTGGTGTATGGCAGACTTTAACCGTTTTGAGGAGGCAGTGGAGGTCCCTCCAGCACAGATCAAAAACCCACAGGTCTCAAACTCAAACACTGCAACAATTTCAGAGCAGTTTATAAGAAAACTAACTGTTGTTTATGTTGACCTATGTTATCAGATGTGTTTTCTTGTTGGAAATGCAATCACGACAGGTTCTTGTATGTGGGTTCTGGCAGTCAGCTGCTCTCCCCTCTTCCAGACACAGTGTACTGGGACTCCAGACAGTACCGGACCGCACCGGCCTACTTTCACCCCTGGATATAACAATGTGACTGTAAACCACGATTAAACATTATCTTTTTATACTCGCAAACGCTGTCAGTTAATGAATGCCCTGTTGTGCAGTGGAGGTCTCTAATAACATCATTAAAAATTAACTTGCCAATCAACTCTAGTTTAATAAAGAAGAAAACAAACAAACAGGCTGTGCTCACATTCACACATCATCAGTAAAGCAGCACATACTGTACATGTAAAACGATTCATTACTCTCCTTTGTAATAATGAAATATTATCATCAGCAGGTTTCTCATTAAGTCTCATACATATTTACTCCAAATAGTATGTTTAACATTTAATTTATTAACCATTTTAAATAAATAGAGTGCATGAATTTCCATATTTAATGACTTTCAACCAAAACAAGTG
>JAJHUR010082345.1:0-10198 GCA_027495735.1 Lutjanus campechanus
TTAATTAATTGCAATTTATAGTGATCTACAAATTACTTTTTTAAAAACTTTTGTTTATCTTGTTTATCTACTTGCAAAAAAAAAAAGTGGAAGATCACATCTAGAGCCAGTGATTGGTTTGTCCATTTTGGGCTACCATAGCAACATGGCGGTGCAACACGGCAGCCTCCGTAGAGGAGGATCTGCGCCCTCTGTAGATACAAACGGCTCACTCTAAGGTAACAAAAACACACTGGGCCTCATGCGGGAACACTTTTGTATTCTTGTCTTAAATTTTTCTTACTTAAGGGCTCGTACGAACACGCCACGTCAGATTCAACAAATGCTCGTAACTTCAGATACCTGTGTAAATGATCCACCTGTGCGTATTAAAGTGCACGTGCATGAGACTTGTAAATTAACGCCCCAGTAATACCATATATGGCTGCGCTTCCTGCTCCATATGTCAGGAAGTGTTCATTCATGAAAATGGCATCAAAGAGTGAAAAGAAGAACTTTACAAGTTTGGAAATCTGTCATTTTAACAGCGTCAGCAGTGGAATTAAAAGACCTGCTGAAGAAAAGAAAAGAAAAGAAAAGCGAGTGCTGTTAATGCCGTGTTACCTGAAGGTCGACTGTCACTGAAATAAAGAATAAATGAAAACGACTTCAAAGAAGGAAAAACGAGTTGCAACAGTACGGGGCGATTGATGACTGCAGCAGGAGAAAGAGAAAAGAATAAGTGAGGATGTTCGCCTGGACAGAGACTTTATAAACCTGCATGTGTAGATATACAGCCAATACACCTGACAGCAGGTAACAACAGATCATTGAATTAATGATGAGAGGCTTTATATGTAAATTTACAATTATTATAATTTGAAATGTAGTCAAACAGGATACTGTCGACATAATTATGAAGTGTAATTTATTTTTCAAAATCAAAATGCCTTCAAACTTATAAAATACACAGTCATTAGTGAAAAACTTTGGTTTGTAGAACAGCAGACTGACTGCACACGACTCTACGACAGGTCTGGACCACTCAGAAATAGTGTTTGTATCGAAGGCCACAAGTTCTCTTAAATCACTCACATGCACCACTTAAGAACAGATCTGTTCGCACGAGTGGTTCTTGCATGAGGCCCATTGAATCCTATTTTCAGGTGATTATGCTCGAATGAAAACATACTTATACGTTCAGTTTCTGCTGTATTCTGCCAATAAATCCCAGTAAATCTAACACGCGGGTCCTTTAAGACAACATCCTCTCAAATTTGGTGTCTGAGGTCTCATGTGCATCTATTGAGGGGGTCCTTGACATTGATTCTCCTTCTCGTCTCCGATCTTTCTCTTACACTCTCTCCCACCAAGTCTTGTCAAAACTAAATCATTAAATTACACACAACAGATGTGAAAATCCAGTGAGGCCTATCTTCCAGCAGCGAGGGAGGTGGGGGGGGGTTGGGGTTTAGGGGGGGTGGTCTAAGATAAAGTCCTCATGGCTCACATGTGAAATCCTCCCCCACCAAAGTCAGCGGATTGGCAACAAGATTATCTTTCCCGCGTAGGCAGGAAATCAGATCTGTGAGCCCCATCAACAGGAAATTAAAGAGAACAACATGGTTTAGATAGACCCCGGTCTGCTCAGTTCCTCCCAGCAACAACTTCGACCGGTGACGAGACCTGGCAGTGCTTATAGAGGACGTCCTGACAGAGAAACACTCCTCAGTCCAGTGTCTTGTAGATAAACAGCAGCCTCAGACAGCAGACATCCTCATGTAAATAATAAATGCCTGGAAATTTCTACTTCAAACACTGGTGACTGCAGCCTCCATCCTCTTGTCAGGCTCATCAAGGCTCATATCTCTCTTTCTGTTTTTGAAAAGGCTCGGTTAATTAAGCCTCTTTAATTTTATATGAGCTCAAAATAGAAGGATTTTACCTAACCAGAAAACAATCTGTCCCACATGGAAACATTCATTCAGATCAAACGCTGCGTTGGAGAGCACACCTGCAGGTACACACAAAATATGATTTTACACATGTGTGATACAGTGCTGGGACCATCTCACAGAAACTTTAGGTCTGAAGTTAAGAGAGGAAAAGTTTATTATAACTAACTAACTTTAACTAACTAACTTTATGAATCTTATTTTACTTCATCCTATTTTATCTTAGATTAGGAAATCCTAAATACTCAAATCCAGGATTGCTTATAAAAGTTTTATGTCTGTTACCTGAGCTGAGCTGCACATCTTACGTACTTCTTACTTACTAAAACATATGAATTTAACAATATTTACATTGAAACATTAAAAAAAATGAGCAAAAACAACCATGGGCACTTCAAGATGAGTTTGAGGTTTTGGCAGGGGTAAAAGTAACTTATCACAAATACTCAAGTTACTGTAATTAAGTAGTTCTTTGGGGTACTAGTTAGTTGGGGTGCTAGTTGGTAAGTTCTTCTAGGCTACTGCTGATGGAAAAGTGAACGTTGGGACAGTTTAACAGTTATCCAGAGTTTATTTAAGATTTTGGGAAGTTAGGATGCAGGTGAAATAGGTTAGACATTTCCCATCTTCAGTGAGGAACATTTGGCCTTAAGTAAGAACATCTTCCTATTCTTAATCTAAATTTCTCCTACTTTTTTCATATGAAGGTTTTGTACAAACACTTCATGTCAGATTCAACAAATGTTCGTAACTTCAGATAACCGTGTAAATGATCCACCTGTGCGTATTTGACTGCACGTGATGAGACTTGTAAATTAGCATAATTAACGCCCCAATAAAACCATAAATGGCTGCGCTTCCTGCTCCATATGTCAGGAAGTGTTCATTCATGAAAATGGAATCACAGAGTAAATAGAAGAACTTACAGAGTTCGGAGTTTGACGTGTTGATTTCAGAGATTCATAAAAGAAAATCTGTCATTTTAGCAGCTTCAGCAGTGGAATTAAATGTCCCGCTAAAGTAAAGAAACGGGAAACCAAGTGCTGCTAATGCCGCGTTACCTGAGGGTCAGACTGTCACTGAAATAAAGAAGAAATGTCTCGATATGAAAACAAATCTGTTCTTGCATGAGGCCCGTTGACTCAGGGACTGTTCATGGTTACCGAACAGTTAAGATTCTGTAAACATCTACAAAGTTAAACATTCAAAAAGTTAAGATAGACTTGAGTGAATTCAAATCTAAAGAAATATGGTTGGATTTCTGCCTCACAAACACTCTCTCTGAATACAATTAGCCTTCCCTGATCACACAAAATATGTGTCATCATGATCTCATTAAGCGTCCTTTGTTTTATTGTTTCAGCCGAGATGGCAAAGCACAATCTGTCTTAAATTCCTCGGGCATGACTGAAATTCGTAACCGAGCCCTCTGTTCTCTGCCGACAGTCCCTGTGGGATCCTGAGTCTGACTTTGTTTCCACAGCTGAGCTTCAGATATCTATAAAAACTGATTTACAGATGATGTTCTCATTCATTCGCCGGGAACAGGTTTAGAGTTCGTAATGCACAGGTGGAAATTAAGATCACTCCAGGCATAAAGATAATCAATACTGAATCAAAAAATACAACCCGCCTGCACCTGTAGCTGCATCGGCTGCTAGATAATTTATTGTGCAGGGAATTCAATGAAACCTCACGCTTTAAATTTGCCTCAGACCAGAAATTCAGATCCGCCCACTCGACCGTGTCGACTGAAGGGAGTGAAACGAGTTGACGAGCCTTTCTGATAACAGCCAAACTTCTCTAAGAATTATACTACACGCTGTAAGTAATAAAATATGAAACAATATACTATATGAACACACAGTAATAGTAAGTTTAGTCTTACATGATTATAACTGGGTTTGTAAGATGTCACTGTGGACAAGGAGGTGACCTTTTATGTTTTAACTGGAAAAACAACATAAAACAATAAAGATTAAATGCATAGTTTGAATTATGGGGGGAGCGTAAAGGGAGCTCGGCTCCCCTGAGAAAGACATGAGCTCCGCTGAAAGTTTACTTTGACACATTTTGAGGGAGCTTTAAAACTTTTTTAGTGTTACAGATTCTTTTTTTCACTTTTCCTTAAACAACACAAGAAGTCTCCAAAAGTTTACCATGTGATGTGTGATTCTTTAAGGGGTGTGAATGAGAGGCAGAAAACCATCGCCATTTTGTTTTTATTTTATTTTATTTCATTGCTCTGGTTAGTGTTTTATTCTGAAGCAGTAGCCTTATGTTGTTGTTGTGTAGGATTATTGCAAGGATTTACTGTCTGTAGTATTAACAGGAGGATGCTGTTTTGCAGGTGGCGCTGCTGCACACGTCCACGTATGCATGAGCATGTGTGCTTTAGTAGCAGCGTGCGCCGCAAAGTAAGGCTCCTCCGAAAGCCACTGTGTATTTTATTTTGATTAAATACCATGGACAACAGCTGCTTAAAAGGTGTTATAACAAATGATTTGTTTACACTAAGACGGAAACTGGATCCACAAACGTAGGCAAAGTAGTTATACTGTCCCTCAAGGCAGGAAAAAACAAGGTATCATCAGTGAAAGGTCGACACGAAGTTCTCACAGGCATTAATCTCTGTACATAAAAGTTTGCCCAACAGTTAATTAACAGTTATGTAGATTGATGTATTAGTGAAACTTTAACCTCAGACGGCTGGCGTACTGGCTTGCAATAAATCAACAAAACACAAACCAACATAAAAAGAAAAACAGCCGTGATTAAAGGAGCACCTACTGATAATGTTCCAAGGGCAGTTGGAGAGCAGATGAAAGACGCCCGTCAGTATTTGCTCTGATCTTGGATCTGACAAAACGGTGGATGTAACAATGTTAAACTGCAACTGCCATAAAACTGTGCCAGTGGAAGCTGCTGCTTACAACAGAGTGTCTGACTGAAACTAACCGCTGGTGGGAAAACACACTGTACATGTCACTAAAATACTGTTTTCCAGCTGTGGATCTTGACCTTTTTGTCCTGTGACCTCCTTGTGACCTCTCATCACAGGTTATACAGCTTCGTGTGCTCATGGGATGTAAGTGGTGATATTTTACCTTCTCAGACACGTCTCATTTGATGGATTGTTGAAAAGGCCTGAAGGCATCCGATATTCCACAAGGAAAAAAAAACCAATAAACTAAGTAGTAACGTCAAACATGACTTTTCTTCATTCCTTTAATCAGCGCCGTACAGAAACTTCCTAACTTTCAGGTCCTATTTGGTAACCATGGTAACTAGGGTGATTAGGGAAATCAGGTAATTACCTGATTTAGGAAAAAGCATTATAGATGAATGATTCCTAATTCAAAGTTCCTATCCTAACGTGTATTACACAAGCATGCTAACTTCCCAAAATCTTAAATAAACTTTCCGAATGTAAGATGAGATTTATTTTTGTGAGGACATGTTCAGTATATTGTCTTATTTTCCCTTGTTGATTATTTTGAGTCTACATAACTGAATTAATGGTAACTGCATTCATACATCTTGTATTCTGGTCTTTAATTTAAATCTGGAACTATATAATATGGCGCACCGTATGTGCAGGTAATGTGAGTTATGATTAAGATTGGCGGAGTGATATGTAAGACGTGAGATGCCACTTCTGTTATCGGTGTTCAGTTGTCCTACGTTTTCCTTTGGACATAAAGTGGATCGAGTTTCACAGGCGAAGCTTTACCCACAGCCCTTCAATCGTTTAATTCAGTAACAAGTCAATTTATTGATTAGGCAGGGAGAAACCCTGTCTTACACTAACTTAACCGTTAAGTGGTCCCAAGTTTCACTTTTCAGCCTGTAGTCGTAGCTAACTAACTTGCTAATGGTAGCTAACGAAAATGTTAGTTAACAGTAAGCCAAGCTAGTGGTAGTGTTAGCTAAAGCTAGGCTAACTGTAATCAGAAAAGGTGTGAAGTAACCGAAAAATCCAAACACTTTCCAATTAGGTTGTCACTCAAAAATATCTGTGTTGAAGTTAAGTCCCCATCGTTGTTTTGTTCCATATTTTTGGGGGATTTTTCAATGAGAAAAAGCAACGGCTACAAAGTTGCTTGTAGCCGTTGAGATGAGAAAAGTGCTGTCAGCCGCTACATAACAGACACAAAAGTTGCTAAGCTTGTTGGATTGAGTATTTAGGATTTCCTAAAGTTAGCTGGGATTTGCCTCTGCAGCGGCAGCGGGAAAAATCCTATTTTAGACTTACCTTAAGTCAAGAAGTTTCTATAACATGGCCCTGAGTTATCCTGACATCCCCCACGGGGTCCTGAACACCTGGTTGTGAATGCAAACTTTTATTTCTTTTTTTTACATAAATACATGTCATATATCTCTGATGTGCAAAACAAGACATTCTTTTTGATTGAGGCCACGATCATCTCAGTAAAAACACACTGTATCTTGATGTAAAGCTTTACAATCTGTTGCTGACTGCTCCCACTACAGTGGACTCAAAGTTCCATCTGCAGGGGGATTTTTATTGTCCTCTGGCTTTTTAAGGGTCTCCTCAGCCAGCAAAATGTGCCACTGATAGAGTCTACAGCAAATCCCCATCTACAGTTTGACATTTCATATTCCTGCACTGTAAATCCAATGAAGCTCTCATTGATTCCCTACATTGATTTAACTTAGCCTCTCCTGGGTGAAATACAGCGCTGCTCAGTGATGGGAACTTGTGTGTGTGTGAGTGTGAGTGTGAGTGTATACTGGATGTGGATCTACAGTATTTGTGGTGTGGTGCTGGGTCATGTTGGGCTGTGCCTCTGTGGGTTTGGCCTCACGCCCTTGGATGGCTGCGCAGCGGAAACTGGCCGCCTCTGTCTTCACCATCTATCCACACGTTCTCAGCTGCCAGCATACGATCAGCGAGATCTAATGGGGCTTAGCTGCTCAAGGAGCCTCCGGCTACACCGTCCACAGTGAGACAACAATAGTGCTTCTATTACACGTGTTGCCCTAATTGAAATCCTTTATTTATTGAACTTGCATTATTGCTAGCGTGCGGCTGAATTTCTTTAGGGCGTGTAATTCATTTTGGCAATTAATGAACCTTGTTTGGGTTGTTACTTTGTAGGCCACAGAGGATTATCTTGTGCTCGGCATCATTGAATTAAGATCTTAATGTGGCAGGTGCAGAGATGCATGACTCGTTTCTATAAATGTCAGGAGAACTCAGGCTCTGCTCTGTATGCTGATATGAGCAAATAAATGAGTGTCATTCGTGTTCCAGGGCGAAATGTCCTGTGACTGGAATTAGTGCATGTTATCTGTGCAAAGAGACCCAACGCCCTCTGGAAAGTTCAGGCCGAGGTGTGACTGCGGCACAATGCTCAGGCTCAAGGTCACCGTCGAGGTGGCACACACTAGTGCCCATGCTATTAATCGACTAGTTGATACAACTATTTTATCTGTACTTAGCTTAGCATAAAGACTGGGAAGTCTGGGAAAAGGAAACTAATTGACCCTTCCTCAGCCCTGCCCCTTTTTTTGCTCTGTCAAAAAGGTCGTGTCTGCAGCTTTTCTGACAACGGTTGAGCAAACGTGGTGCCTCAGTCAGTGTAACTACACCAGTCCAATGAAATAATGGCCGTGCATCATACAGATGCCTTTTGAAGTTTTATTTTCCCAATTTTAATCATCAGCAGACACCGTAAAAAGTACAAAGAGGGCATAAAAAACAAGGTTTGAAATATAAATGTCTTCATTTTTTTAAAGTCTCTCAACAGTTGTCCAGTATTGGACAGACCCAACAATAGTCTCTCACACTAATATCTGATGATAGACAGGTTCCAACAAGTTAGCACGACAGAAAACGCAATGAATTGTATTTGCAAAGGCACCTAAACAAATATTACACACAGATATAAAACAAAATGACAAATTTACCTTGTGCACCTCTTGGACCATGCAGAACATTGTTATTTTGGGACCATATGTGTCGGTTCTCTCTGCAGCTGTATTGCTTCTGCCCATAATGCAACAGGTGTCCCCCTGACTAACCTCTGGCCATGTGACCTATTACACTCTACATTAAAATAAACCTTACATAACGAGCCATACGTTTTTTAACACAGTCAGTTTATTTTAGATATTTTTTTTAATTAGTTATCTTTTTAACAACTTATTTATTACATTTTAAATCAAATTTTAATGACTTCATGAATTCAAACATGAATGAAATTATGACAGAAAATATGAAAATAAACATTTCAATTAAAAACAAAAAACAGCAACCGCACACTCACAACACTGTGCAATCATCAATTAATTAATTAACTTAATTGATGATTGCACAGTGTTGTGAGTGTGCGGTTGCTGTTTTTTGTTTTAAGAGTCTTAGTTCAGCTCCAGCACCTCTAAGAAGAATCTTGCTCACGGATGAGCGGTGGCTTTTTTTCATTTTTCATTAATTAAATTTCAATGAAAAATGTCAGTTACAGTTACAGTCAGCTTTCTCCTTTTCTTCTAAAAGCGACATGTAGGGTCAGTTAGCTTATGTTTGCAAAATGCTGAGAACTAGCTAACTAATGATTGACTACCCAGCATTTTGCTAACATCAGCTAACTTAAGATGTATGCAGCTTTTACAGGTCCCCACTTTTACACATCTTTTAACCATCTCTCTTTTCAACATAGACGAGCTTATGTCTATGTCTGCACAGAGCAGGAAACAGGAAATGAGAAACTTTACATCATTGGTGCACAGAGCAAAAAGCGGCAGAACTTAGGAAGGGTTGATTCATATATTATCTCTCATTATTTAATCCATAAATTAAGCTATTTTGCCGTTTTGAGTTAAGCTAAGCTAACTGGCTTACGTGCTATCCAGCAGCAGATGTTTTTTGAGATGTTTTTGTAATCTCACAGATATCTACTTTTTGACTAAAACAATATGTGATGCAAAAATGAAATCTTTGCTGGGATGTAGGTTAAGTCTTCTTGTGGGTTATAATCTGTAGAAAATTTGGATTTAAACACTGGTTTCTCACCGGGCAAACATTTTATCTCCTCGAGTAGACAGAAGACATCAGTGGGATCACAAAAATGTCCTTGAAAGTTAAAAGAATGAGTTTGCGAAGTGAACATTGTGTGACCAGTTCACAGAATACTGCACAGAGGAGCGTGCAGGCAAAAATGGGGCAACACAAAATGCCAAACTATTCCTTTAAAGGACCACTGTGTAAGATTTAAGCAGATCTATTTGCAGAATATGGCAAAAATGGAATATAATATTCATAAATATGTTTTCATTTTTACTCTGGCTTTTCCATTTAGTGTTAAGATGCCGAGCAAACAGCAGACTTTCAGCCCTCCAGTGGCTTCTGTTTTTCCCCTGAGGCCTCACTCTCTGGCACCGGCCTTTGCTCGGGGTGCTGACACACTTGTGCCCTCACACACGTAATGCAGCCAGTAAGCAATTGAGCAAATAATAAATGAAAGCACAGAGCGGAGGCCCACAGTCTGAGCCTCTGACAGGGGGCTCGGAGGGGGTGTCGAGGGTCAGCTGCTTTCTCAGAGCGATCTTTTTCAACCGGGCGTCCAAAGTCAACATTCCAGCTAACCTACAGCCATCAGAACGCAGACTGAGAATGAAAGCGAGAGGAAATGGAGGGTGATGGAGAGAAAATGACAAAAAGAGTATCATGGAAAAATAGAAGGTTTTTTCTTTTTTCTCCTCCTGAAAAGCTAAGGTTTCACAGGTTTGGCTCTCGCAGCTTTAGACGCTCACATACCTACAGTTATTCATCTGAGCAGACACCATCAATTACCTCTAATTAACCAGATGATGGTCTGGTGAGCAGAAAATGAAGGAGGCGATTAATCACTCAGAGCACCTCCAAGGCCCACTGCTCAACCTAAGAAAGCGGGATGTAAACGAAAAGTGCTCGGGGGGTCTTTTATGTTTCTTCTTCTCCCCCTCTCGCCCCAGAAACAGGGCAAGTCCAAACTATTCTGGTCCACGAGCGGGACAAGATAGAGAGGATTATATCAGCAATATGTGTCCACCTGACAGATCTAATGAATAAAGCACACCTCATACATGTAGAGTACGCACCGTACTGTAGATCCATGAGAGTCACTGGTTTCTCAAGTACTGTACTTGAATACAAATTTCAAGTACCAGCACTTCACTTCAGTATTTTCAATTTCACACTTTATACTTGGACTCCACAACATGTCAGAGAGAAATATTGTACTTTTAGTCCATTAAATTTA